>VNKC01004561.1:0-42406 GCA_008042775.1 Drosophila pectinifera | reverse complement strand
TAACAAAAATAAATTTTTTGTCAATTTTTGACAATTTTAATGATGTAACCCCTTATCATTTTTTCAAAAATCGACCAAAATTTTTTTTCTTTGTTTTTCCCATATTTAATTTCTAAATAATTAAGAATTTAACGGCGAATCGGAATATGAATGGCATTTGGCTGTCATTCCATTTTTGGCTAAATTATGCTCTTCAGAAGACATCGAATGCGGATTTTTGGGTCCTTAAATCGGCATTTTTATATCCTAATTTTTGATTAAGTCATTTTTAAGGAAATAGTTTATTATTAAATAATTAAGATTTTAGCGGCGATTCCGAATATGAACGGCATTTGGCTGTCATTCCATTTTTGGCCAAATTATGCTCTTCAGAAGACATCAAATGCGGATTTTTGGGTCCTTAAATCTGAATTTTTATATCCTAATTTTTAGTCAAATCATTTTTAAGGGAATATTTTATTATTAAATAATTAAGATTTTAGCGGCGATTCGGAATATGAACAGCATTTGGCTGTCATTCCATTTTTAGCCAAATTATGCTCTTCAGAAGACATCAAATGCGGATTTTTATGTCCTAAAATAAAATAAAAATAACCATAACTTAGCCAAAACAGCCTTAATTTCAAATCGGAAAGCTTTTCTTTGTTAGATTTTAATTGGTTAATAAATCTGTATACCTACTTTAGGAATACAAGAAAATAAAATTTTATTCAATTTTTGATAATTTTAATGATGTAACCCCTTACATTTTTTTGAAAAATCGGCAAAATTTTTTTTCTCATTTTTTTAAAGAATTTTAATTTTAAATAATTAAGATTTTAACGGAGAATCGAAAGATATACGACATTTGGTTATCATATTTTTGTTGGCCATAATATGCTCTCCCGAAGACATAAATATTCCACAATCCACATCCACATTCAACAATGTTCAACAATTAGCATTCCTATGTGATCATTCTACTTTTTACATTTAACATAAGATTATTAAAAATGAAAGTTTCCTTTTAATCTTATAAAGTACTTAAGACTTAAGCAGACAAGGATGTTTACAAATATTATAAGCTCGTTACCGAATAATACGTATATAATATTATATTTAAGAGGAATCTCCCAGGAAAATCCCATTAAAACACAAGCTTGTTGGAGTTTTTAAGTTTATGCTTTTATTATTATAATATATGGTGGAGTCGACTCTAGAATCGAACCCTCAAAATGAATTCTATGACACATTCGGTTATACAAATGAATTTAAAAAAAGTATTTGTTTTTCTTTTTGTATATATGTATGTATATAACTATATATTTTGTGTTTTTTATTTTTTGTTTGTAATTTTCGATTAACTAAGGGAAAGACATGCGACGACATGAAGCGGACATCATATAAGATGGCCGCAAAAATGTATACGTAGGAATATATATATATACTCGTATATGTAGATATAGGTTCTTTAAGTAAATTGTCTGCCAATTTGCGTATCTATATGCTGTATATATGTGTGTGTATATATATATGGGAAGTCGTAAGGTTGTTGAAGTCGAAACACAAAGTGAAGACGAAAGATACATAGTTGCAAGTATAAAAAATATGTTTTAGTTTCTCCTAAGACGATCTTCATCCTCCGCCCCTCCGCTCCCGCTCTACTCATATATAAAATCCTCGATCCTATATCCACAACCTCAACCTGGCCAGCAGTATGCGTGTGTGCTTGTGTGTGTATGCTCTTGTATCTATGTATTACTTGTTTACTTCTCTATTTGTTGTTAGCGATCTCAGTTTTTAGGTGGAAACAGGAAGCGGCAACGAGAGCCGAAATTCTCATTGCTTTGTCTGCGATTAACTCTCATTATTTTGGTATGCTCGTCTCTAAATATATATAAATGTATCTAGTTATGTTTACAAAAATATATATATGTATATATTGTGTTTTTGAAGTTTGAACAGTTTTCTCTCAAGACTTGTTAGTTTTTTGTTTGCTTCGTTTTTGGGATGTGTCGTTAATATGCACCAATATGGGAATTGTTGTATATATCTTTATATTGTATACGTATTTGTTGTAAATGGATATGTTTCTCACTTTTCACTGACTTTACTTTAACGTTCTTGTATCTGTTCTGTTCTGTGTGTTTTTTATTCTGGAATGAATCAGAATCGAAGTGTAAAAAGAAGGCAGACTCAGGACTTAGCTTCCGACTACGTGGAAGGGTTGGGTTAGGTTATATTATATAGCCTATGGTAGCTAAACGCACCGTATACCGAGTGGGATTATTCTCAACTGGACTTGAACTGACTTACATAGAAAAAGTATACAAAACTAAATTCCTACTTAACTAAGGTACAAAATCGGAAACAAAAAAAAAGTATATATATCAAATATGGAATAGAATATATATAGAATAGAATATAGAATATAATAAAAAATAGAATATAGAATATAGAATATAGAAAGAAATTTGGGGCTCAAGAAGCTTTCGATTTTAGTCTAGGGGTTAAGTAGATGGAGTTATTACAATTATAACTATTACATATTTCATATTTCATAATTGTTGTATTCATTATTTTGTATTTTGTATTTTGTATTTTGTATTTTGTATTTGTGGTTCAACTGTGGTTTATGCTTTATGCGCCCTTCGATCTTGCAATTGTTTACATGTATATATATTTAAAATATTGTATTGTTTATCGCCTCTCTCTCTCCTTCCTCTCTTGTCTCTGGCTTTTATATATTTTGTTTGTTAAATTTTATTTTAAATATCACGGCATTCAGCTGAGGTCTCTCTGATCTGATCTATTTCTTATGCTTATATATCTCTTTTTAATTCAACACGATTTTTTTATTGCATTGGCATTTCACATTCTAGTTTTTTTGGGGGGGTTGTGTGTGTGTGTGAGTTTGTGTGTATTTTGTATGGTAAAAAATTAAAAAATGGCCGCATGTAACGCTTCCGGATACCGACTACTTGGACTACTTGGAAAACAAGCTAAAAATTAACCTAGGGTACACAGATACAGATACGGAAAGGAATACAAAGACAAGTCAGGAGGCAGATGACGGATACAGAGACGGAGATACGGAAAGTGGGAAGAGCTAGCACCAAGGATTAAGGGATCTAGGGCTCCTCGGCAGACCGCGGACCAAAGAGCTGGGCGCACATGCGTCGCAACTGGAGCTGGCCCCCAATCAGGCCCGCCCGCTGCATTAACTCTCACAAATTCCGCCTTCCCAGCCGAATCTCCGCTCTATCCCGATCCCGCAGCCGCCGCCTCTCCTCCTCCTCCTCATCCTCCTCCTCGTCGTCATCGTCGCCATCCTCATCCTCTCCATCCAGATCCACATCCACCTCGAAGGGCCGCGACTGCGACACCGATCGGTTATTGGCCGGGGCCAGCCCAGTGGTCCCGGCACTCTCGCTGAAGTGCATCAAGTTGGTGTCCATCAGGCCGCCGCCGCCGTTGGTCAGGCTCAGTGGGGGCGACGACTGCGACGGCGGTCCCTCCAGCGACAGCCGGCTGTTGGTGCTGATGCTGCTCATGCTCAGTTGGTCGTCGAACACCTCGATGTTCACCACCGTCGAGTGTTCGCCAAAGGACTGCCTTATGGGGTAGTCTGCCGGGATGTCCGTGGCCTCCGACTTCTGGGCCTTGTCGTTCATCAGCGTTGTGGGATTGGGACTCCCAGGGTTCCCCTTGGTTGGAATTATATTGTTGTTGATGGTGTTGTTGTTGTTATGGGCAGCCAGGCCGTCCAGTTGATCCTTGGTGAAATAGTTGCCTAAGTTGGGAAGGAGAGGAAATTAATATATATATTCAAATTTCACATTGATGATAATGAAGCATATAAATCATATTTAATTAAAAATATATTTAACATAAGTAGAAGTTATTAATTATACTCTTTAAATAAAAAGAAAGTCGAGTTTATGTTGGTGTAATTACTTTGGAAGATGCATAAGATGATATAACAACATACATTAGTGGAGTCCCCCAAAAACAGAGCACATTTCTTGTTGTTTTTAACTAAAATTGCATTTATTTAATCATACATCATTTAATTAAATTAAATTTTAGTGTTTAGCGATTTCCCTCCTTGCCTCCTTGCCATTTTTTTCATCTCTCAAACGTTAAAAATCATAAATACTGCGAGTTAGATTACACTTTTATACGATATCTTTTTTATATACAGAAAACAAATTGGATTCCTCTCTCTCTCACTTTTTACATTATTAAAAAAAATAAAACGAGACACGTAAATAAAGAAAAAATACCCTAGAAGAGACCATTTTTTATGTAAAAAAAATTCAATAAATTAACAAAGGGAGAAACTGGAGGAAAATTAAAAAAAAAACTTGAACGAGGTGTGGAGAAAACTTAACGAAAGCAAAGCCTAGAAACAAGTTGAAACAAGTTGTGACATTTGGACAGTTCAGTAATCGATAATTGATCGACGTTTAATCGATATTTTCGTTTAGTTGTAGTTTTTTGTTGAATTGCTTGCAAAAATCACACGCAGATGGATAATCAGGCGGGAAAAACTGTAGTTTAGCTTCTCCCGAAAGGGTTCGGTCTTTGTGTTTTTGTTTTTATATATTGAATTGAATAGAAAGCCCATATGGGGCTGCTGCATACTATATTTCTTGTATATATTGTAACCATTAACTGTTTTTCCGACTGAGTGTCCTGTGTGTGCTGCTGCCTTAGAATTTTACAATTTCCTTAACTTCCATCCACACTGAGCGGATTTCTAGCGCCGTTTTTTTATGTACAATTTTGGAGAGCATTAATTGATTCTTCGACACCTGCCATCATCAAAAGATGTGTGTGTGTTTGCTTGTTTGTGTGGTTTAAATATATATCTTTATATCTTTTCATATATATATATATATATATGTATATATATATAGAGTGTATAATTTATAGAAACGTATAGCTAACAATATATAACTTTGCACTTAAAAGTTTGGTTAGTATTTTAATTTGTTTTTTTTCCTCATTTTAATGTTTTAATGTTTTTTGTTTTGGTTTTTCTGTGTTTTCTCTTGTCGTCAATTTAAATTATGCATTACAACTAGCATTTCTTTTTTGTTTTTCTATTCTTTTCGATAAATCACAATTAATTTTTTTTGCAGGGTTTTGTGTTTTATGTTTTGTTTTTTATGGTTTTTTAATGGTTTTTTCCTTAGCTCTTGCTTTGTGGTTACTGCTGAGAAATGAATTAAGCTAGAATCTGTCGTGGTTGTCGACTCAATTGTCTGTCTGTTCCTGGCGGGGATAGTGGCGAATCCTCCTCCACACCAAGGTGAATCTCCTGCTGCTCCTGCTCCTCCTGGCTGTTCTCTCTCTGTGTTTGCTGCTCGCCTACTTCGCCTGCTGCTGCTGCTGCTGATCCTGCTCCTGCTTCAGTATGGGATTGGATTGGCTATCGGATCCTGGTACTGGTACTGGTACTGACCCCGGCTGTCCCGGCTCTCCCGCCTGCTCCGGAGACGACGGCTGCTGAAGCGCATGGGCAGTGGCTGTGCCGCCGGTGGATGCTGCCTCCCGATTGGCGGCGTACAGATGCCACAGCACCACGAGGCTGAAGACGCACAGCAAACAAATAGCTAATTCTTATCTCTTGCGGCGCTTCGTCTTCTTCTTTGTGGCACTCGGCGGGCTGGCCACGCCCACAGAGGTGGCGCCGCCAGCTCCGACGCCTCCTTCGGCAGTGGTGAGGCTTGAGGAGGCGGTGTGGCCGCCGCTAGCACCCAAGCCGCCTCCACCACTGGCGGTGTTGGGGGACAGGCCCAGGCCGAGGCCCGTGGGATCCGGATGTAGCGTCGTCTCCACGCTGCTCTCCTCCGCCGAGGAGGTGGACGACGAGGTGGCCGCCTCAATGGCCGCTATCAGGTTGATCTTGTGCTCCAGCTTCTTGGTCTTGAGCTTGTGCGGAGTGGCATTGCTGGCGGATGAGGAGCCGTAGGCCAGATTGTCATCGGATGTGGTGGCCGGCACGGGTCCCTCGCTATCCGTCGTGGTGGTGGTGGTAGTGGTGGTGGCCGTCATGGCCGCACCACTGCTGCCAAAGTGCAGCAGATCTTCGGGCAGTGATTGCTCCTGCTCCTCCAGGTCGAGCTCCTGCTCCAGCTGCTTGGCCGGCTCGTCATCTTCGCCAGAGAGAGTCTTGGCCAGCTGCTGCATCTCCACTTGGGAGTCGCACATACTGATGCTGATCAGCGGACGCAGTTCCTCGTCATCTGGCTCCCGTTCGCGCTCCCGTTCCCGCTCCCGCTCCCTCTGCTGCTGCTGCAGCTGGAGCTGCTTCAGTCGTTTGTGCTTCTTGCTCAGCTTCTTGGCGGGCTCCTCCATGATGACTATCTCCTCGGAGCCGGACGAGTTGTTCGATGTGGAGGTGGACTTCTGCAGGGATGAAATGGCCTCTAGGGGTATGTAGCTCTGCTCCTCTGGTTCGGTGACCAGCTCTACGTCTGCCTCGGCCTCCGACTCTGTCTCCCTCAGCCGCTCCTGGTCGTCCTCGTAGTGCAGGGAGCCACATAGCGCCAGGATCAGGTTCTGTTCGGTGAATCCACGCGGTGGTGGCGATATCCGCCTCGGAATCGCCGCACTCTCCTGCAGCGGACTCTCGAAATTGATGAGACTCAGCTGCGTCGTTGGCTCCATTTCCTTCTTGGACAACTCCTCGAGGTCACTGACTTCGAGTGGCTCCAAGGCTGGCAGCGGTGGCAACTCCTCCAGCGGCTTCAGACCGCTGAGAAAGTCCTCGAAGTTGTCCTTGACCGAGGAGCGAGATGCTGCTCCAGCCAGCTTAGGCTCCTCTTTCGGGGGCGTCTTCAAGCCGGGCAACAGTTTCTCATCCCGCTTCTTCTCCGGACTGGACTTGCTGGCGGTCTTGCCCAGACTGGGGTATTCCTGGACAGCAGAGAGCTTGGGGAGTGGCGGTGTATCCTCCCTGACAATCTTCCACGGACTGGCGGCCACGCTGGGGATCGGAGCTGGCTTCGGTATGGAAGCTGTCGGTTCCTCCACCACCCTCACCACATAGCTAACAGGAGGAGTGACGGATGCGGACAGGGACTTCTCCTTCTCTGAAAGTGTCGCCTTTTCCAGAGGCTTCTCCTTTTCGAGCGGCCTTTCTTTCTCGAGAGATTTCTCGCTGGGCTTAGCCGTCTCCATAGATTTCACCTTCTCACCGGGTTTCACTTTCTCTGTAGGCTTCTCCTGGTGTTTCTCCTTCTCCTGGGATTTCTCCTGGAATTTCTCCTGGGATTTCTCCTGGGATTTCTCCTGGGATTTCTCCTGGGATTTCTCCTTCTCCTGGGACTTCTCCTTTTCCTGGGACTTCTCCTTCTCCTGGGATTTCTCCTTCTCCTGGGATTTCTCCTTCTCCTGGGACTTTTCCTTCTCCTTCTCCTTTTCCTTTACCTCCTTCTTGTCCTTCTTTCCGCTGTCCGCTGGCAGTCCAGCTTTGGGTTCTTCCTTGGCAGGAGGAGCTTCGCTCTTCTTCCTGGGCGCCTCCTTTGCTTCCTGGCCCTTGGATTCAACCTTCTTTTCATTCGGTGCGCTCGCCTTCTTCCCTCCCGCCTCTGGCTTGGCCTTCTTATTCTTTTCGGCACTCTCGTTTGCCTTCTTCCTGGAATCTTCGGAGGCCTCTTCCGTTTTGGAGACTTTAACGGGAAGAACAGGATCTTCAGTGGGCTTGGCCAACTCCTGGACACTCAGCACCTTCTCCACAACCTTCTCCGGCTCCGGATACCTTTGCTTCTCCTTCGAGTTCGGTGTTCGAGTCGGTTTCCCGCTGGTCTTCTGCTCCTTTTCCATAAGCAACTCCTGTTCCTGAAGCTTCGGCCTCTCCTGCTTCTTCGGATGCTCCTCTTCAGCCTCCTCCTCCTGCTCCTCCTCCTCATCGTCCGCATTCGTGGTACTCATCTCGACATGCAGACTCAAGCCCTGGGCACTGGCACTGCTGACCATCACGGCGGCAATGCTCCTCTTGTTGGCCAGCAGACTATCGGCATGATCTGATTCCAAATCCGAGTCCAGCACCTCCTCTTCCGGCTCCGGCTCTGGCATGGGTTCCGGCTCGGGACTCTTTCGCTTCTCCTCCACCTCCGCTCTCTCGGTGGTGACCTTCCCGCTGGTCTTTTGCTGCTTGTTGTTGGGCTTGGTCTTCTTGGCAGCTGGCTTGCCGCTGGCGATGGCAGGAGCGGCCTCATCCTCGGAGGTGCAGCTTCCGCTCTTCTGGCTGGCAGTTTTATTGTTACTATTGTTGCCCTTGGGCTTGTTGAGATGCGACAACTCGGCGAATCTCTGGGCTTGAGCTGCATCCTCGGCCGCGGCCAAGGATCGGAGAGACTTTTGCTGCTGTTGGTGCTGCTGCTGGTGCTGCTGCTGCTGCTGCTGCTGTTGGTGTGCCTTGTGCGATTGCTTCTGCGACTTTTGCTTCTCCTTCTGGACCAACACCTCGTCCACCTCCTTGGCAATCACAGGGACGATCAGCTTGTTGGCCAGCACCACCGGCGGCTGCTCTAGAGAGCCCGGGCACTCCTCCGGATTCCCCCGCTGGAGCAGCTTTTGGCGCTCGCAGGGATCGTTGCAAAATATGGCCACCACCGGCCGGAACAGAGCCTCGTCACAGTTCTCATGGATCACAGTATCCTCGGCGGCCAGCTGGCCCACCACCTCGTCCAGCATATCCGTCTGCAGTTCACCCGAGATGCCCGCATTCAGATCCGTGACCGTTCCCAGGGGATTCACCATTTTCTCCACACGCGAATAGCTGCAGATGTTGGGCAGAACGGAGGCCAGAGCGGAAATCGTTGATCCCTCGCTGGAGGCAGAGCGCAGAGCGTCCATCTGGTGGCGGCGTCCTGCCTCGAAGTGCGTCTCCTCCGGATCCTCCGCCTCGTCCAGCTCGGTCAGGCCCTCGTGCTCGGCGAGGGCATCATAATAGCAGGCATTATCACAGGTCGAGGCGGCTATGGGAGTCGCCGCCGCCGCTGCCGTTGCCTCCAAGGAAGCCAGCGACGAGGAGGCAGCAGCAGGATCTCCGCACGACGGAGCCTGGTGATCTGCGGAGGCGGACGGGGCAACAAACGGTGGGGCGGGCGCGGTGGACACAGAACACAGAGCGGAGAATAAACGAGAAATAGAAGAAGAGAAAACAAATTATGAGAAAAGCGCATTTTTTTTCCTTTTTTCTGTCGGTTCGTACAGGAAACAAAAAACAAAAAGCCAAAGGCGAATTTATTTGGATTTTGATTTGGATCTTGATTCGAAATTGATTCTTGAAAATGTTTAATTTGGGCAATACATTTGATTTGATTTTGTTGTCTTTTGTTTTTATTGTTTGTTTCTTTGCTCTGTAAGCTTGTTTATTTTAATATTATTATTTGGCGTACCAAAAAAAATAGAAACTATGTTCTTTACCAGTTGATCGATCGATAAGGAAGCGGAAAACACTCAAACAAATAAAAGTAAAATCGAACGTGGAACAGAAAATAAATAAATAAACTTGGTATATAGAGATCGAAAATAAATGAAGAACGAAAACGAAATTGCAGTTGCGACTCTATTTTGTTTTTAATTTAGTGTGAAAAAGATTAACAAAGGGAAATTAAAGTTAAGAAAATAGCGTGACAAGACACGATGTTTTTTTATAATTATTTCTTTTTTAAATAATAAACGTAAGAAACTGGAGATTTTGTATTTTTGTGAATATTTTTGAATAGCGTTTTCGAAATTTTAATGGCTTTGGCTTTTTATTAGAAGATTCATGTAGATTAATGTGCTCTTTCCTCTCAACCGTTCTCTCTCTCTCTCTTTCTCTCTCGCTCTCGTTCTCTCTCCCTCTCAGTCGCCCTCAGTCATTCAACAAGGCTATCTCACTCGCACGTGCAATGATACTTTTTCGCAGAAGAATTGTACTTTTTTTAATTAAAAGTGTATGATCAAATCACAAGAGACAGGGGGACAGACAAGGGAAGAACCCGATAACAGAGAGTCTTGCGGAAGAATAAGTAAATGTTGCATAGAGTAGGAAGTTTCTTCGCTCTCTCTTGGAGCGTTGCCAGGCATAAGACTTAAGTCCTTGCTCTATGCGTGTGGTGAGAAGGGTAAGCGTCTGGTGAAATTTGTTAGGGTATGGGGAGAAGTGTAAGCCGGTGGTAGGTCATGGTGAAAAGCCGTCAAAATCGGGAAAACCAGGCTAAAGATCAAGATAGAAATATTTCTGATTAAATCCCTAAGGTAATGGGTTAAAAGCGAGCTGAGATTGTAGGCGCATATTGTGTTGTTGGAGAATTTGGAGGGGCTTCATATAGGTTAATTATTTTTTTTTTTAATAAAGGGAAATCAGCTGTGTCAAAAATGTTAGCTTAAATTTAGTTGCATTAAAATAGAAATAGATTAAAATTTGTTCATCTCAATTTACGGCTAGACAAAAAACACCAAAGAAAAGTTCGTTGTTAAGTTTTTGCTAAGCGTTGTGATCCGGCTAAAAAAAACAAGGAAGATAAGTTCAACGACAACTGAAGGTTCAAAAACACCAACACACCACGCTTTACACCACAATGACACACGCACACACACACATAGAGTGGGAAAAATGGAAGGGAAATTTGTGGTTAAGGCGAAAGTGAGATGGTAGAGATATGGAGTTATTAAAGAGTCATGCAAAAGTGGAAGTGAGAGGAGGGAAATTGATGGATATAAATCATCATCATCAGTATCATATCATAGTTCATTATCATCAACCAACAACCAATGCCAATTTCGTGGTGTTTCATAATCAACATTAAAATATAGCCTTTTTTTGTTTCTTTCTTTTGTTTGACCACCAAAAATATTTTGAATTAAACATTTTCGTTTTTAAAACGTTTTAAACTTAAAAATATAAGAAATATATATATGTATATACATTGTATGTATGTGTGTTTCCAAAACAAAAACAAAAAATAAACATAAATAAAACAGTTAAATAAAAAATAATAAACAAATAAAAGAAAACATTAAACGAATGTATAGAAATAGAAAATAATTAAGAAAAAAGAGAATTGTGAAGACATCGAAAACCGGCTAACGATCAACAGGAACGCTTGGGACTCTCTGCTGGGGTCAGTCTGTGGCCTTAACTCACTTGGGTGATCCATCCTCGTCGAGTCGAGATTCACACAACCGAGCTAGTTCCACCTGACCCTAACCAGACATCACCAGCGGCTAGCTAGCATTCAAATGGTCTTGCACAACATGCGATATTTATTCAGGGACGGTAAGGGATAGGACCCGACTTACCCGTAGTCTCACGCCGTGCCGCCGCCGTTGAAGGCGATTCGCGCATGGCATCCGCCAGATCCTCCTTGAGACGAGTATCCCCGTGTCCGTAGTCCGAGTCCAAGTGGCCATGCCGGAAGCGGTCCATCAACTTGGGACTCTGCTCTATGCTGCCTAATGATAATGATTGTTTGATTGATGATAGTTTAGTCTTGAGTTCGGAATTTGGTCTCTCTAAGCTTCACTTACTGTAAGAACCCGATTCGATGAGCACTGGTACTCCAGATCCACTGCGTCCGGTGACCGCCGAGCCACCGATGCCAGCTGCTCCCACAGAGGTGGCTGCATTCAAGGGCATATTCAGCGGACTGGAGCGATCCTTGGCTCCCACACCCACCGAACCCGGCCCCAATGCTGAGGCAGCAGCTGCCGTCGAGGGCAGCGTGGTGGTTGAAGTCTTGGTGACGCCTATCTCCACTGCCTCGGCATCCACATGGTTCAGATTGGAACTGGAAGAGCCGATATGAGTTGATAGACGGATAATTATTTAAATATGTGTGTTCCTTACCCGCTGGGCGTATTATAGTTCTTGAAGACGAACTGCGGCCCCATCCATAAACGGCGATGGGGACCTGCGTGGGTTATGATCTCCACCTGGGCCAGCCAGCTCTCGGTCCGCTCGTCCGGCTCGTCGAATTGATGGGCGCTGTCCAGCAGCAGGCTGGCATGGCGATCCTTGATCAGCCAATTGTCCAGCCCCAGCGGTGGTATGATTTCTTGAGATCCATCCTTGCGCCGGCCCAGATTCCACTGGGCACGGGGGTCCACCTCCAGTTCGATGGGCGTGTCATCACATATCTTCTCTTTGGCAACATCTACAATAATAGACATGACGATAAATGTTAGATGAAGATGAGGATAAGATAAGATAAGAGATAAAATCCACTCACTTGAGGCTAGCTTCGTGTCCAGATCATACTGGATGAGCGCCCCGTGGCCGGCCATTACGAAGAGCGAGTCGACCGCCTTGCGCTGGACGCGATGCGGCTGCTCCCGTGTTGCCATTGGCGGCTCCAGCAGCCAAGATCTCGACTTGGCGAAGATGGAGCAAACGCTCAGCGGCTTACCACTGTCGTCCGACAGCGAGGAGAGGCGCTGTCGCTGCCGTTGGCTGCTGCTGCCACCGCCAACGCCTCCATGTCCGCCGGAATTTAACCCAGCTCCCATGCTGCCGCCTCCTCCCACTCCAGAGCCCATGCCGACGCCCGCCGATCCTGGCGGCGATCCCAGCGTGAAGGGCTGGCGCAGCTGGGCCAGAGGCTGCACCACCGCTGGCCTCGGATATGGCGGCAACGTGGGATTGTGGTACGGCTGCAGCGACTGCACGAACGTCGTGCTCTCTGAGTGCGAAATCGGTGAGCTGGAGCGACCATCGGCTCCCAAGCCGGCGCTCCTGTGGAACCTGGACAGCTTGTTCACCACGTGCAGAGAGGTGTGCGTGCGAACGCCCATGGCGCCGCCGTAGGGCGTAATGGGGAAGACGTGGGTGGTGCCACGCAGCGTGGACACTGCCACCCAGCGCGAGTCCAGCGAGAAGGCGATGTGCTGCACTTTGGCGCTGGTATCGCCACGGTGCAGCACGTATAGATGATGCACAGCAGCCAAGCTAGGACCCACCGGATGCGGTTGCACGCGGAACACATGGAAGTCGTGTCCACGCCGATCGGCGGTCAGCAGCAGCATTCCCGAGCTGTCAAACTCCATGGCCACCAATGCCTCGCTGTGAGCCACAAAGTGCGCCACAATCGGATCCCCGGCCGCCTGTGAGCCGCCCGTTGCGCTTAGCGGTGTGCCCGACGTGGGGCTGTAGTCCTTCACCGGATGCTGCAATTAAGAGACTTCATTAAAGATCAAATGGTGAATTAAGTTATCCTGGCAACTCACCTTCACATCGATGATGGTGACTACGCCCGACTGCTTGGCATCCGGGCCGCCGCTGGCCGAATCGAAGCTGCTGTTCTTGGAGCTAGTGCCGCTGCCGGCGGTGGTGCCGGTTAGTCCGGCGGCCACCTGCTCACCCAGCTCACGCAGCCCCTTGCCAAGGGACTTGGCCGCATTGAGCACTGTTGCCGTATAGCTGGGCACACCCTCGCCATCGCATCCGCCGCCGCTGCGCTTGGAGTGCAACAGCTTGTGCTCCGCATATGCCAGCCAGCGTGGGCCAAGCGCAATGGGATTAGGATTAATCCTGCAAGGAGGGACCACAATAAATTGGGATTTTTCCCTAGAAATTGTTAAGGGAATCACTCACCCCGGACTGGGATAGCAGGTGGTGATGGTTAGGCGATCCTCCAGTGTCCTGGCATCAAAGACGGCGATCCGTTCGTGGAACGTGATGACCACCGCCGACCTATTCGCCTGGATGTCCAGCACGGCGTTCTTGAACTTGATCGTCTTGACCTGGACGCCCGTTTTCAGCGAGAGAAAATTCACGGCACTGAACTGGGCAGCAGCCGAGACGGCGCCGCTGCTACCTCCTCCTACGCCGCCTGAGCCACCAACTGTGCTGATACCGCCACCGCCTGAGTTACCGGCTAGGAGGCCACTGGCCGCTGCACTGCCACCATCGACGAGGGCCACGAGGGGACGCTTTTCCGCGAAGGCATCGACGGGCTCATCTGCCCTCCCGTTCTCGTCCAGAGCTGCTGCCGTCGCCGGCGTGGGCAGCACCCGCAGGGCAGTAACGACGCCGTGGCGCCAGGATAGCACCTCCACGGCCTCACCGTTGGCGGGAATGGCCCATACCTGGACGCCCAGTCCGTAGCCAAGGATCAGGAGCAGCGGTGGCGCCGCATTTCCCTCCAGCTCCCAGTCGTCGCCGAAACGTGGATCGCTGACATCCGCACACGTCTCGAAGCGGGCCCAGGTGATGGTGTCCTTGGGATCCTGAACTGGCTGATTGGCTAATGTCACATCGTTGATGAAACCAATCGCCGAGTCCAGAATGGAGCGATCCGACACTGTCTGCGGCGGCACAATGGCGGGCAGCGAGCCCGTTCTCGAGCCGGAACCGGAGACACCGTGACTGGAACCGGAACCCGATCCGGAGACGGAGGAGCTCGGTCCAAGGCCGGAACCAACGACGCCGGTGGGATGGCGGCGTGGAGAGTCCGCGGACATGTTGCGGCGACGGTTGCTGGGATTGGCTCCTGAATCCTCTCCTTTTTAGCTGCTACCACAGCTGCTGCCAATGATGCAGTGCCTCCACACTGGAGGGCCAGGGGCTGGCAGTGGGTGTGTGTGTGGGGGAGGGTGATTGGCAGTTTTGCCCCCGCTCTTTTTTCGCTCTCTCTGTTTTCTGTCTCTCACTGCTCTAGCTCTCCCGGAGACACTGCGTCTGGGATCGATTCTGTCGCCTCTTTTTCTCCGCTTTCACCGCTCTTTCGCTCTGTTGTCAACTGCAAATATAAAGCAAAGAGAGTAAATAAACAAAGTGATCTATCGCACACACACACACACACAAATGCATAGTTGCAATACGTTTATACTGTTCGCTTTCCTCATAGGGAATGGGGTGGACCTAGATTAGCTGACAGCTATACAGAGCTTTCATATATGTACATTTTAACGAGCTTGCACAACACAATACCGACTAAATACGGCACAGCGGGTCGAGTCATATCAAATATCTTGACAAAAAAAAATATCTTACCGAACGTGGTGAAATCTGAATTGTGAGGTCATAACATGAACCTGCGTTTAACATCATATGATGAAAATACGTACAAGTGGTTATAATGGATATATGTTTGAGCTTATATTATAACTCTAGAAAACCTCAACCCAAACCAATTGGATCTATGTAGATTTTGTATCGAAACAGCCTTAAGTATCTCGGAATTACTTGCAAGACAAAAGTCATATGTTAAAGTTCTCATAAAGAAAACTTGTCCACGCTGCACTTTTTTTCTAATTTAACAATATGACTAATACCTTAATTTTAGATTTGTCCTAGGTCCACCCTAATGCGCACATTTCATAGTTCCTTTTGCCCATTCCATTTCGTTCCGTTTTGTTTTCCCTTTGTCTCAATCAAACAGCTTTAATCTTTGCACAGAGCCACCCCCCACCGTCTGCCTCTGCCCGAACACCACCCCCCTCTCGTTCTCTTGACGTCTCTTACCAATTTATTAGCGCATTACGTTTATTTTCTGCTTTGTACATGGTTTTATTTTTATTCAATTTTTCGCATTACTTTCTCGATTGTTATTTTTTGTGCCCCTGTTTCTTTTGTCAATTTCGGTTTCATGGGGCGTAAATTAAGTGTAATAAACCAACAACAGTAGCAGCGAATATGCTTACAAATTGAACGTAACAAACCACGCAAAAATAAAACAATATTTTGTTGTTGTTTTTTACTTTTCGCATTGTAAACAAAGAAGAAAACTGAAAACAAGCTCCAAACAACAACACATTCCTCAAAGTCACGCAGAAATCATCAGGCCATTTGTTTTTGCTTTAGCTTCTTGTTTTTGCCTTCATTTTGTGGCTGAGATTCGCCAACAGCAAATGGAAGGCACAGCGAAACACAATATGCAAACACAAAGAAGCTAGCAATCCGTTGTTCTCTTCTTCTATATGTTGCAAAAAACCGTTTAAGCCATCTTTTTTTCTTCTTCGTCCTTTTGAAAGGAAAGAAAGAAAGAAAGATAGCAACAGTTGTCCATACAACTTAATAAGAAATGAAAAGTTATAACCGTGGTCTATAAGAGAGCAGTAAGATATGGTTTATTAATAATTAATATTGCATTACTTGACAAATAAACCATTACTGAATAAATAAAACCAAATAATCACGAAAGAGCATAGAAACAGTTGTCCAGCAAAAGTAAAAGAAATAATATATTTACATACATATATATGTACATATTAAGCCATCCGAAATACAACTTAATAAGAAATGAAAAGTTATAACCGTGGTCTATAAGAGAGCAGTAAGATATGGTTTATTAATAATTAATATTGGATTACTTGACAAATAAACCATTACTGAATAAATAAAACCAAATAATCACGAAAGAGCATAGCAACAGTTGTCCAGCAAAAGTAAAAGAAATAATACATTTACATACATATATATGTACATATTAAGCCATCCGAGATACAACTTAATAAGAAATGAAAAGTTATAACCGTGGTCTATAAGAAAGCAGTAAGATATGGTTTATTAATAATTAATATTGCATTACTTGACAAATAAACCATTACTGAATAAATAAAACCAAATAATCACTTTTTTTATATCTGCGGTATGCACAAAAATTTAAAATTTACATTGTCAGTAACAAAAGATAATACATTTAACTACTACTCCTGTTAACCCCATTCAGAGGACAAGCTATCTACGACTAATTAAGTTTCGATTTGCTGCAAATGCATTCTGTGAAACTTTTCCACGTGTGATGGCAATTGATTATATTTTGCCACCAAGTCCCCCAAGTCATATACATACATATATAGATAGAAATGAGGTAATTAACAAGCACGATTATATACAAATACTATATCTGTATATGCACATTGAATATAGTATTCCGTATTGCAATCGGCAGATGATAAGTCATGAAAGGCGCGCTGTAAAGGCGTAATGATTCAATTAAACGCTAGTAAAAATTGCGAAATACGAGGTAAAAATTTTGCAAGTAAAGACAATTTGAAAGAACTCAAAATTTGCTTCAGGAATTTGTTGGGGACCGGGGGTCTAATAAGAACCAGAGAGGGCTTAAGGGTTAAGCAATAAAAACGGTATCACAAAGAAAAATGCGGAAGGTGGAGGAGGTGATGGTGGGAGGAGTGCATATGCATACGATGCATTCCTCAATTGGCTTGGCACACGCGCAACAAAAACAAAAACTATAATATCAACAAGCAATGTCACACACACCCGCAAAAGTTACTTGTGTGTGTGCGAGAGGCCTCCATCCTCCCGCTCCATCAGAGTCGCACTTATACGAGCCACTGCCTCTCTTTCGCCCTCGCGTTATGAGACCATCAGTAACGCATTTGTCTTTGTTTAGCAATAGGCAAACCAAACGGCATAAATTCACATTCTCTGATGGCAGTGCAACAAAGACAGAGACTCAGAAAGAGCATCACCTTAATGTTAATACAGTCAAACTTATGTTACATTAACATGCATCCAAAGTGTAGGTCATAAAAAAAAATCCTTACTCTAATTGTTTTACAATTTTCACTTTACGAAAATTTAAATTTAAAGGACCAGATCGATTTTCAGATTAAGGTAAAATGATTAGTTCTGAACAATAATAATACATAAAGATATATTCGTTTTACCGAGTGGCCACTGTGGCAGCAACTAGCAGCTGGCCTCTCTCTGGTTTACACGTATCCTTGACACTCGATCAATTCCAGAACAAGTTAAAATGGGAACTCGGCCAACGCATGAACGAGTCGACGAAGCTCAAGTTCGCTGCAATTTCCTTGTGCAAGAATGAGAGGGACAGAGAGGGGGAACAACATGCATAGATAGAAGAGAGACCCCAAAATAGAATCGACATGTGTGCGTGTTGTGCGCTGTGCTGCTTTTTGTTGTTGGGGCTCCCATTGTTTAGGCTGGCCATTGCCAAAAGACACTTGACAAAAAAAATCTGATTTTTTTTCTTGTATTATTTTTTGTTCCCCTTTTCGGCACAACAATAGCTCACACACGAGTTCACGATGCGAACAGGTGTTATCCAATATACACATACACACACACATAAAGCTCGAGTATTAGACATGCAGTTTTTAAATAATAAAGAAATCAAATACAAGTTTTCTTCTCAGTTCGTGATATAGCGTATCGACGAAACGGATTTTATAAGGCACAGGTTCATCAACCCACACACAGCTGATTATTTTCGCTTGATTAGGGCCGAATAATCATTTTCTATTGAGGCTTCCAGATTGAGAAACACTTTTCACATAGTATTAATCACACCCCCCGAATCACACACATCCGCGGGTGATAACACAGTTGGGTCCCATCCCCCAACCTTTTCCAGTCCTTGGGAGCAAACAAAGGAACCCCTCAGTTCTCCACAAACCTTTAACCTAATATGCCATAAACACACAGTTCAGAGAATGAACCCCTTCGTACCTAAAATAAACCAAACCTGTAAAGTTCTCACTATCTTATTATTAATATAATATATTTTCAATATACAAAAATGAACATTTGTATATGAATTATTAAAAAAAAAAATATATATATTGAGATTCTACTCGGATTTAATTCATCAAAATGTATTTAAAACTTAGCTTGTTAGAAAATTAAACAAGGAAATGCCACAGGCTTGGATAAACAGCTGTTTCATCAGTTTTAACTATTGAAGTGGTTAGGGTTGAGTCATATTAGACTCACGATATTTTATTTTTATATGTTTGTATTGTATTTTGTTGGTTATGATTCCAGACAATTTTAAAATAAATTTCATTTTAAAAAAATTAATTTTGTTATCAGACTATTCTTATGGTTCGTTTTAAAGTATTTTGACTGTAGTGCTGACATGGGGGAATGCAATTTTCACTTTTTATGTTTCCTTTTGTTTTTGGCTTCTGAGTATCTGCTTATTGTCAATGCCACCCACCGCCTCCCACTCGCCCAAACATTCCCCCGCATCTCTAACAATTAAACCGCAAGCTGGCAGATTTTTTGGCAAACATTTCTATTAGGTAAAATCACAAAGTGGCAAAGGGGCCCGAAAAGGAGGGGAAGGCAATTGAAAAATGCCACTCTTGATGTGCGTTTTAATTTGTAAATGAAGCGAAAATTAAAACACAACTCAATTTGTGTCATCCAAATATTTTTCTGTTATTTTTTGATTACTCGTCGACAATGTCGGTCGTCGTTGTTGTTGCTTTTGCATACATTTTGAAAACAAAGATCCAAAACTCGGAGCAATTATCAAAATATGTACAGAAGTCAAAAAGCGAGAGAGAGAGACAGGGAAAGAGAGACATAGCGGGACAGTCAGTAAAAGACAGGCCAAAATGAAAACAAAAAGCTAACACATATGCAATAGAATGCACACAAGCTCATTGGCAGCAACTCAGCTGCAACGAAATTTTGTTTTTGTTCTCTCGCACACTTACAGCATCGCACAGTGGTATCAAATGTAAGCTATTTAATCAACTTTATCGTATATACAATATATCTTTGTCAATATATATATTTGCCCTGACATACAAATAATTCCATTTTTGCACTGTTTTTTTTATTATTTTTTTTTTTGTTTTGAGAGATTTTATTATACATTTTAGAAACCACATAACATTAACAGATTAAAATCTCTTTTTTCTTTGTCCATTCCACTGTGCTCAAATGTGTTCACTATCAGCTCGTTTCGTTTAGTTTCATTCCGTTTCCACCGTTTTGTTGTTGCCCGTCTAATGCGCACATACACGTACATATAGATTTCGTTGGCCTGTGTGTGTGAGAAGAGGGGGGCGAGTGAGGCAGAGCGAGAGAGTGTATCTGTGTGATTTTTTTTCCTCCTTCATTGTTTGTGTTTTGAAATAATTTTTTTTTCACGTCACAGTCCAAAACAAAATTTCCACTACTTTTGACATTTAAATATCAACAAAATACCTCAATTCTTGCTCTTTTGCACTCTCTCTCTCTCCCAAGTTTCTTCTTCGTTCTCTTGCACTATTCTTTGGCTCTTTGTTTGCACAATTTACACGTCTGTGATTTCGACAGAGCAACAATAAACAAATAGTTGCATAAATTGAGGTTGGCGATGTTTTACCTAAGTTCCATCGTACGATTTCGATTTCGTATATACACGATTTTCAATTTATTTTTTTTTTTTGCGCGTCAAACAAAAACAACACCTAGAAGAGGAAGAACTTACCACTTGCGTTGTTGTTTCTGTTTCTGTTCCGTTGGTTGAATCAGCCAGCAGCTGAAGCACAACAACAGCAACAAATGCCACTCGTTCCTGTCGTTCCTCGCGTTCCGCCTTCTCACTCGTTCCGCAGAGCGCGCGCAAAAACAACAACACAAACAAAAATCATATGTTTTCAGCTGCTGCTCTCTTTCGCTCTCTGTGGCTTTTGTTTTTTTTTTTGCTTTTGCCTTTGTGTTGTTGATTTCCTTTTTGGTGTTGCTTTTGGTGAAGCCTCTCTTTTATTATTATTTGTATTACTTATATTACTTCTGTTCTGTTTCGTTGCAGGCGGCAGCAGCAGCAACAATTTCAAAACTGCGTCTTCTTTTCCCCTCTTCTCCTTTTGACTCTCCTTTTCCCAGTGCGTTCTTTCTATCCGCCTTCGCCACGCCCTCCGATTGGAGTGTTCTGAACTTAATGCTCAGCTTTCCCACGTCTTTCGAGCTCCCCTTCTTCAAGTTCAAAAACTTGAGATTTTGTTTGGAAATTGTCGAGAGAAAAATGATGTCGAAAATCTCTTTTCGCTGCCACTGCCGCCCTATTGCTGGCTCGCTCGCTCGCACACACGAACACCAGCACAACGCACACACACGCACACACCACCAATACAGACAGACTGCGTCGTACGTTTTATTTTTCTATTTTTCGTTTCTTTTCGTTTACGATTTTTTTGCTACTGCTGTTGTTATTGTTATTGTAGCTGTTGTTGCTTCACAAAAATTAACTGCGACATTAAATGTGGCCAAGTGATTTTTATTATATTTTAATTTGATTTCTTAATACGTCCGTTAAAACTTATATCGATTAAGAAAAACAGATTTATGCGTCGCAACAAACAAAAAAAATATTGGATCCCAGAGAGACGACGACTGTTTGCTACCAATAAAATGTAACAAAAAAAAAACTAGTACTAGCTAGGCTGGCTGGCTGGCTAGCGAGCGTTTCAGTTTATTTTTGTGTAATCGTTCAGCGGACACTTAGTATTATTAATTGTTATTATTTTGGTTGCTGCGCTATTTCTGTTTCTGTCTCTCTGTGTTTTTTCTTTTCTTTCCGTATCTCTCCGTCTATCGTTTTCGCTGGAGGTGGAACTGGCTTGATAACAATTTAGAAGGGTTTCCCGCCTTGGTTCGTATCTGGACTAAAAAGGAATGCCAACCTGTTATAGATTGCCTTGGAGATTCTTCTAAAAGGTTGAAAAATACAACAAAATTAATAGTAGCGGTAATAAATGGAGCATGTGATTTTGCAATTTCCTTGGAAAACCTATACTTACTTAGTTATTTAGTATTGCCAGATTATCTGAGCTTTGGCACCCAGCTAGACTTGAACCACGTCAAATGCGCCATCTTGCGGGCCGTGTTATTTTTCGATTCAAGTCGATTGCCGCGATTAACAAATCGATGTTGGTCGGAAATTGAATATATCGATGCATTGAGGAAATCTTTCCATTATTTTCATTTTATTCTGTCGCACAATATAAAGCCCGCCAGCTTGCGGTTAGTTACTGTTTGCCCCGCTGCCTAGGGTCCTGCAAATTAACTGGAGTGCCAATCCAGCGAGTGACACTTTTTTGCACACAACAACAAAATAACCTCTTTATTCTGTTTGTTGTTTTTGTTGTGGCCGCCGTGAAATTCGCAAACTGTGTGTGTGAGAGTGCGAGCGGGTGTCCGTGTGTGGCTGTGTTTTGGTATCCAGTGAGTTCATCAAAAAAAAGAATACAAGAAATAAAGAAGAAATGTGTTATATGTTGGAATATATTATATTTGGGTCAAATCTTTTCTTTTGCTGCGTGCGTGTGTTGCCTGTGTGTGTGTGACTTTTCCTTAATTTCCTCTTTGTTTTTACTTTCGTTTTTCTTGTTGTTCTTTTTCTTCTTTGCCTCGCCACGCTTCTGCTACTGCTGCTGCTGCTGCTGGTGTTGTTGTTCTTGCTACACGCGCTTCTTCTGCCGGCGCAACTAATTCGATTTATTTATAAATGCAAAAATTTCTGCAGGCGTTTAAAATATTTCTGTTCTTAAACTAAAATGTAAGGAAATGAAATAAACAAGCCTTGAGTGTCTGTGTGTGCTGGGTGACCTTCGTGCAATCACTTTCAATTAGAACGAACGGACAGCGTGCAAGGCAGAGTGAGAGAGAGAGCCAGGTCCTGTCCTGCGATAATGCAATCAGATCGCTTGAGAGTGTGTGCGCCCGTCCGTGTCCGTGTGCGTGTGCCTGTCCCCGTGTGCGTGTGCGCATTTAATTCAATTGTTGCACTTTTACAGTTTGAAAGCAATTAACAACCAGGCCAATTTGCAGGAAGGCAGGAAAGGAGCGGCAGTGGAAGTGGACAGTGGACAGTGGAAGTGGCCTGTGGAAGCAAAAGCAGAAGCAGAAGAAGAGCAGAAGCAGTGGAAATCATCATCAGTCTCTAGTCAACAAAGCAGACCAAATGAGCACGCACTTTGCGACTAACAAGCAGCACAAACTAAGCCAAAAATAAAGATAAAGATAAGCGGGAAAGAGGAGCGCCCAAGGAGAGAGAGAGAGAGAACCCCCACACACACACATACACGACTCGTGCACTGAGCGAAAAGAACACCGGCGGCAAGATGCGGGTCGTGGCCATGGTCAGCGGCGGCAAGGATAGCTGCTACAACATGATGCAGTGCGTCGCCGAGGGCCACGAGATCGTCGCCCTGGCCAATCTGCATCCCAAGGACAGAGGTGAGTTCAACCGGAAACGGAAGAGCAGTTTTAAAGGCATTACACAGTTTATTATGATATTTATTTATGATATTTAAATGAAGCCTTAATAAAGCTCATTTAGATCGAAATAAAATATTTAAAATAACACACTCGATAGTTTTTATTTAATAATTAGAGTATTATTAAAATTTTCCAAAGGTGTCTGGCTTAGCGACCTTAATATTGCTAAAAAGAGTGTCTCGTCTTGTCTTCTTGATTTTATTTGGTTTAATATATATCCAAAGAAATCGAATATGCCCACCCACATGTCTTCATCAGTACCCCTTGCTGAGATTTACGGCATTTAAGGTACTTAACAGCCTCTCAGAGCTGTTATTTTGAATTTCAGACGTTATTACCTAAATTACTTATATGAATATATAATTTTAATTCATTTAGAAGATAGCCCCATGCTTTCATCAGTACCCATTGCTGAGATTTCCGGCATTTAAGGTACTTAGATCTGTTATTTTGAGTTTCAGACGTTATTACCTATATTACTTATATGAATATATAATTTAATATATTTATAAATGTATTCATATCAATTAGTTATTTATCTAACCCATTTTAAATGCAATTTATTGCGAATTAATGTGCCCTAACCATTCGAGGTAAGGCAAGAGCCGACAGAATTGTTATTACCATCTTATTATTGGCCGTGGCTGCCGCTGTTTGCCCAAGCATTTACCACCAAGGTTCCCCTGTTTGATCTCTGGCCGCCGCTCCACACTGTGCTCTATACCTGCTCCCATTTGTGCTCTACTTGCAGACGAGCTGGATAGCTTCATGTACCAGACGGTGGGCCACATGGGGATCGAGATACTGGCCAGCGCCATGGGCCTGCCCCTCTACCGGCGCGAGACCAAGGGCAAGAGCACCCAGACCGGCAAGCAGTACGTGCCCACCGACGACGACGAGGTCGAGGATCTGTACAGTCTTCTGGAGACATGCAAGGTGATTGATTGATTGATGATTGCAGTGACGACATTGCCACTGCAGCCCCATGTCCCAATCCTGAGTCTCCACCTCCTTCGGGCCAATCGAAATGGCAGATTGAAGCCACTGATTAGAAATCCCTTCAACTTATTGTTGATAGCTTAATGCCCTTTAATATTTGATTGTTTATTATCTAACTACCAGAGAATCCATAGTTTCTTAGGAAAATGTACAAATATTTAGGTTTATAGTTTTTAAATATGAAATATCCTTACAAGACTTCATTCTCTTGGCTTTAACTAAGTAATTCCACAGCTCTCTTAAAGATATATGGTTTACATATAATATTTAGTCTGATTTAATGCCTTTTTTTTGCTGATTCAGAAAAAAACCCTTGAGGTTGTTGACAGATATTTTCCACAGAACTTTCCTCCGATTTCAGCTATTTCTCGGATAAACGATAAATCGCTCAAGACCATTGCATTTCCCAGTACAACGTCCGTTGTTTACCTTGAATTCGATCCAAATTTCAGTCAGTTCGGTTTATTTATTTATTTTTATTCAGTTTTATTTTCAACTTGCCAAGTTGCGTTATCAGATGCGGTTATATCACCTAAACTATACTTATAGCGGGTTGGGTTCACCTGCACCGAAAATAAAACTATACAGTTTTCCCAGTGGAATAGAATTAAAATTAACTAAACCAAATAGATATTATTATAAATATTATAAGATAAGAATTCCAACATTTTTCTTTGATATGTAGCTCGTAGATATTTGAAAGCTTGTGAAACAAAACAGAAAACAAATACGTATTTGAAATGCTTAAAATAGTATCCAGTTTGTGGTTTGTTTTTGTTTTGATTAAAATAATCATCAACTTATGCTAAAGATCTTTCGGGGGACTTCTAGTCTGTCAATGCCCTACAATTAGTTATAATTTTTTGTATTTAAGGGGGAGCCAGAGCTCTTGCTTGTTGTGCCCTGTCCTTGGCCAAGTCCCGGACCCGGCAACTGCATCGGCAAGGAGGGATTGCCGTGGCTTTATAATTGGGTGGCACACAGCCACATCCACATCCACATCCATCCGGCTGTAATCTTATCGCGATGCCCGTCCTGTGAGCTGTGCTGCCGTGCACGTGAACCGTCCGTCGTCCCGCTCAAGTAAAATAAATAAAGCAAAACCGAAACGAAGCCCAGAAACAATAACAATAATCGCACAAATTGTTTATTTACCCCTTGATAATAATATGGCAAGAAATGGAATCGAATCGGAGGCGGAGAGACCTTAATGCTAAATGGTGATTACAGTTTGGCAGGCGCCGGGCGTCTGGTAATTACAGTTTTGCATTCCCCGGCCTGATATCTTCGCGAATATATATATATACTTATATCTTTACCCTTGTAGAGGGTAAGACTTAAGTTTGAACCGCGTTATCTAAGGCATCTATCCATCAAAGGCAAACACATTATCTATTTTGAAAGGATTTTTGATCACTGAATTCTTACTTGGGAATTTTAACAACATTTAACGCTTATTGTAGGAAAGTAAGGGAGCTCTAGAATGAATCTGGTTATAGAGCATATTTATTTATTATAAATATCTGTGTTAATACAATCGAGGGAACTTTGAGAACAGATCTTATTACCAGGACTATCTATTTTTAAAGGTTTTTTGATCACTGAATTCTTACTTGGGAATTTTAACAAGATTTCACGCTTATAGTAGGAAAGTAAGGGAGCTCTAGAAGGAATCTGCTTAAATAGCATATTTATTTATTGGAAATATCTGTGTTAATACAATCGAGAGAACTTTGAGAGCAGCTCGAAGTACCAGGACTATTAGAGTATCTGTATCTGTATCAGTCTTTCCCTGCGAATACCTATAGTTTCCTGTAGTTTTTCAAGTCCTCTGTCTCTGACTCTTTCCCAAATTATGGCCAATAATAATCGATTCCATTAACAGCACGAACTGCAGGTGGAGGCGGTGGCCGTGGGCGCCATCCTGTCGGATTACCAGCGCGTCCGCGTGGAGAACGTGTGCAGCCGCCTGAACCTGATATCCCTGGCCTATCTGTGGAGGAGAGATCAGACTGAACTGCTGCAGGAGATGATTGACTGCCAGGTGCATGCCATCATAATCAAGGTAAGGCGACACACCTCTCCCCCAGCCACCTGCCTTCGATGGAGAGCCATCCCCCTTGGAGTTACATAACAATCAGCACCTGAGCTGCCATTTGTTATGATCAATTGTGCTAAATTTAGTCCGTGCAAACACGCGTTCGAATTGCTCAGCTGAAAGCTCTGGCGTTCCGCCTGCTATTTGTAAAATAAAATAATTTACAAAATAATCAACGGACCGCTCTGTTTGTCCAGCAATTTGAGGCTTCCATTTATTGAACGTAAATGAATAGTATAGTGAAGTCAACTACTGCGAAAATAAAGCAAGATATATGCTTTCTTTATTTGCCAGCGAGGTGTGTCTAATGTTATTTATTTACTCAGTAGGGCAGTGATGCCTCTGGGGTACCATATGCTTAGGAAATGAATATATTTCTGGCTCTACAATAGAGATATACCATAAATGTTGGCTCTCCTTCGAAGGCACATACTTTCCCTCTTAGTATTTCCATTAGCTAATTTTTCTAACTACCTCCAGGTGGCTGCCCTGGGCCTGGTGCCGGATCGACACCTGGGCAAGTCGCTGCGCGAGATGCAGCCGCATCTGCTGAAGATGCGGGACAAGTACGGACTGAATGTCTGCGGCGAGGGCGGGGAGTATGAGACCTTCACCCTGGACTGCCCCCTCTTCCGGCAGCGCATCGTTGTCGAGGACATTCAGACGATCATCAGCAGCGCCGATCCCATCTGCCCCGTGGGCTACATCAACTTCACCAAGCTGACGCTGCAGCCAAAGGAAGCGGCGGGCGGCGCGGCCAGCGTCGTCGGCGGCGGCGGTGGCGGCGGATGTGGCGAGGTGGTGTTCGTGAAGCGATCGCTGGACTACATCAGCGACCTCAACGAGTCGACGTACAGTGACCTCAGCGATCCGGACTTCAGCGAAACGGAGCTGGAGCTGATCGAGAAGGAGACGAGGCTGCGTGAGTCGCTCAGCCAAAGTGAGCTGATCTCGCGCAGCAACTCCTTTGGCCGCCATTTGGCTGCCGCCGCCACCGCCTCCTCGCCTATACCCATTGTCACGAAGAGCGCCAGCGTCGACGAGCCCACAGCGGCGGCGCCGCCAGTGCTGGGAGCACCGGCCAGTTCCACATCCGCCTGTGCATCGATGCTGCTGACCACCACGGGCACTGGCACCGGCACTGCCGCCTCCGATGGCTTGAGCAGCCTGGCCAGCTCGCAGAGTCAAGGCATCGGCCATGGGCTTGGCAGCAGCACCGCCGCCGTGTGCGGCTCGCTGTCGCTGGCCATCTCCTCGCTTGGGCTCAGCGCCAATACCTGCTGCCATCCGGGATCGGGAACAGGAGCAACGCTGGCAACAACGCAGCCGCCCAGTCCGCTGACCTACGAGCGCGAATTCCGTCCACTGGCCAACGAGGCTAGAGCGGCCATCAATGCCAAGGGCTGGATGTGGCTGGCGGGCATACAGGGTATCCAATGAGTCTCTAGAACAACCCTACTATAAATACTAACCCCTGGCCAGGACCACACGGTTGTCACTTGTTTCTCTAGCTAACTTCCTAAGGCCTAAAGTAGTTTCTTCACCTGTTTATTTATCTATCTGTATTTAGTATAATTTATCAAGTAGCAACCGTCGTGCTGATCACTTGTCCAACCTATCTGTGTTTAATTCCTGCTAATGCTTCGCTTATTCCTTCTCCAGGTAGCGGCACGGAGGGCATGGAGCAGGGCATTCAGCTGGCCCTGGACACGCTGCGCGATCTCTGCCAGTCGAAGGGCTATGAGCTGCAGGACCTGTGCTACATCACGCTCTACGTACGCTCCATTGCCGAGTATCCGGCGCTGAACCGCATCTACTTGCGCGCCTTCGACTTCCACAATCCGCCGACGCGCGTCTGTGTCGAGTGCCCGCTGCCCGACGGCTGTCATGTGGTGATGGAGGCCATTGCCTACCGCCAGCCAGTGGCGGGCACGATATCCAGCGCCGAGGAGCGGGATCGCGAGGGCGAGGAGACGGCAGCGGCGCTGCTCAATGGCCGCCGGAACACTATGCATGTCCAGGGCATATCGCACTGGGCGCCGGCCAATATCGGTCCATATAGCCAGTCCACCAGGGTGAGCTTCCCCTTTATAAGTTCTCCAAGCTTAAATGTATAAATCCGTGTCTAATTGGCATCACAATTCCTTGCAGATCGGCGACATTACCTACATCTCCGGCCAGATCGCTCTGGTTCCCGGCAGCATGACAATCATCGAGGGCGGCATCCGACCGCAGTGTAAGCTGACACTGCGCCACATCAGTCGCATTGCCAAGGCAATGAATGCCCATGGCCAGCTGCGGGATGTGGTGCACGGCATCTGCTTCGTCACCCACCCGGCCTTCATTGGCGAGGCCCGACGACAGTGGGAGCGGCGAACAACCAATGCCATCATGGACTACATAGTGCTGCCGGCTCTGCCGCGGGAGGCGTTGGTCGAGTGGCAGGTGTGGGCGCACACCCACAACGATCGTTTCGATTGTAAGAGGGATTGTTAGGGGATTATATGGCCCAGAGAATCTCTATTAATGTATGATGTTTCCATGCCTTGCAGATGAGGAGACTGGCTGCTCGGTGGGCGATTATACAATCTCGATACGTCGCCGCTGGAACTATGAAAATAATTGCGCTGCCATCGTTTGCTACGTGTCCACGGGCCTGGCCTCGTCCACCACTCAGCTGACGCAGCTCAGCGATGACATACTGGGCAACCACTGCCGCCTGGCGCAGTCCGTCAGCGCCGAGCACATGGACGAAATACTCACGTATGTGGTTAATCGTCTGCTCAAGGACTATCCGCTGGCCAAGAAGCATCAGCAGCAGCAGCAGCAGGTGGCAGCAGGGGCGACACAGCACACGCCGGAAGCCACGACGGCCGGTGGCGGGGATCAGCACCAGCAGCCGCTGCCGGCCATACACCTGAAGCTCTTCTATCAGGTGAACGCCGCCCCGGCAACGGACCTGCTGCTCCAGGCGCTGCACGACTTCCGGCTAAAGTGCCAGGAGACGGCGGCCATTGTGTATACGGTGCTGCCCGCCTGCAGCTTGCACAACTTCAGTACGTTCCTGTCCATTTGCGGGGTGAGGCACGAGTAGGTGCCTCCCTGGAGGATAAGGAGGATTAGAGAAACGATTTGCTGCCACCGCACCAAGCAGAACACAGAATATATATATATATATACACAAAAACACACACACACACACACCTCTATATATATATATTGCTTTGGTTTGACCAAAAAAAAAATGCAGGAGAAGAAGAGTAGTCTTTGGATAGGTTCCAGTTCGCCTTTATCGCTAAATGGGTTTTATAATTGTAAACCAAAACGTAAACTATAAAATGCACAAAGATTCCTTTTCTATTTATGTAAAATTAATTGTCAGAAAACGTATTTCGGAACACATTTAATGTCTAGTTTCTTGGCAGCTAAGAAGTAATTGTTTTTCTATTTTAAAAATGGGAAAACCACACGGAAAATTATAATGAAATGTAAAGTACACTTGCTAGCATGTCCTGGATATTATCCTTAGATTATTTGATAGCTCTACCTACCATTTTCGTTTAAAAAACCATTAAAAATGTATAAAAGCATAGCTTGCCAATGCGCTTGCTTCTACGTATATATATTTTGTTAACTAGCAGGGAGATCCTGCAGAGATCCTGCGGAGCCTCCTGCGCATGCATTAGCACACTTTGTGTCGCAGTTTCGGACCAAACTCTCAACTCAACACACACACAGAAACGGATCTATGTACGCAACTCAAGTGTTTCAGCAAAATAGCGATGGATAAACTGAAAACTAAAAACTACAACTACCAAACTCATTTTATTGTACAAGCATAAAGCCAATTTATATATATATATATATATAGATGTATATATATATGAACGAAGAAAGCTAAACCAATTTTTGCGTGCACTCTATTGCCAAAGAAAAGCAAAGAAAGCAAACAACTGTAACTATATACTCTTATACAAAACTATTAACTATTAATCGTTTTTCGATGTGCTTTTTCTTTATGCTCCAGTTTTTTATATCTATATATACCATATATATGTATGTGTACAACTCAGCGATTTTTCACTCTTCACACACACCATTTCCGACCAAAAAAACAAAAACCACAGTCCTCTGAAGCAAGTTGCTGTGTATTCTCGTTTTGAGCTGTACAAAAGTGAAAAGAATAAGAACAGGATGAGCAGGGGTGCCACAGAAATCGCTGTGAAACTATTGGAAATATATATGTTATGTTATATGTATGTTATGTTTCAAGTCCACAGCGATCTCTATCGGACACCCCCCTATATGATTCGGCCACGTAGCGCACGAAATCCGAAAGCGACCCTAGTTTATATCACCATTTTTTTTTTAGATATCGAAATACCGAATAGGGAGATTATTGCAGCTCACCCACACTTGTCCATAGTTTTTCCTGCACCATCTGCGACAGAGAAAACACACACAATACATACACACACGCAGACCTTGGTTAGATCCTCCAAAGGATACTTTTTTAATGTAAAGTATGATAGAGTAAAAGCTAACAAAAGAATCGGCGGGACGATACAAAAACAACCAAGATTATTACATGCTATTATGTATTGTTATGAAAAAAAAAAACAAAATATATATATATATTGATATTGATTGAGTGTCATCATAAAAGTCGAGAAAACCAAAGAAAACTCAGCAACGTGTTCTTTTTACTATATTCGGGCGGATGGGGGCTAACAACACGTAGCTTTTCTGCAAGAAATCGCTCTATATATATATGTGCTATATATACGTAGCAGAAATAATCGGGGCCATTGATTTATGGAAATATGGAGTGTTGGCTCAAGTCTGTTATCACTTTGCGTGAAGATCAGCGAAGTGTCTGGAAAATGCTGGATGTGCTGGCTTGGATTCCAGAACAAGACCTCTGGAAAACTGGAAAGAATGCTTACTCGATTGGGAGATACCCGGTACCAAAGTCTTTGTGCGTTGATAATTCCGATATTCCGATAAAAATGCATTTTTAGTATGGAAATGAAGAACTATTTGTTAAGAAAGATAAAGCTAGTAGTCTGCGTCGACGCATCCCACTGCTTACGCAATATCGAGGGTTTAGTCCGAAATCTATAGTACTTTCTAAATCTATATATTTTTATATATCAATCAATTAATTAATTTATTTATTTATTTATTTTACTTGTTTACTCAATTCGAAAAAGTCACTTTGACGTGAGCCAATCAGTTTTACTGCTGCTAATATATATATATTTGATAAATCTATAATTTAATTACAATTATAATTATATAAAAATAATAATAATAAAATAAAAAAAAGGAAGTCAATCAAAAAGGCACAAGAAAAAAATTAAAAAATAAGTTCCCTGGCCAGGGTTCGAACCCTCGACCATGTTCAGGTCTGCCTGAAAATCCAAGCTTATTTCTTATATCTCCCATGTTTATAATCCGATTATACTCATACTTATAAAAAATATTAAGCTAATTTAATTCAAGTTCTTTGAATTTAACAAAATATTAATCAGCTCTGAATTTTTGGGAATTGCGAGTTATGCGAAATTAAAGTCGTCAGCTAAAATCATAAAAAAGAGTAGCTTTATTCCTACAATTAGGATCCTGTTTGTAAATAGATTATAGACTATTATTTACCGGGTACTAATATTGGAAATACCGCTTAAATAACTCATGTTCCCATGATTAAGGCTTTAAACCTAATATGACTTGCCAGATATGTATATCTTGTAAAAAATATTGAAGTCTAGACATTTAGCGAAGAGGAAGGGCGTTCCACTCTAATAACTGTTCATTGTTGTTGTTTTTACGTCCCAGAAAATGTTTTCCATATATTGACTAAGATGCATTAGTATTTCCAAGCCGAAAAAAGAACAACAAATTTAATATTCCAGCCTTGTTCAGATTTACGCCCCCCGAAAGAAAACCAAGTAACGGCATATTGCCAGATCCCACTGGAAGCATAACGGAGTATCTGGGCAATGTACACGTCAGTGCTTACTCGAGACAATCGCATATTTGCATCAGACAAACAGCAATTTCACCTTCTGCAGCCGTCAAACAATAAAAAATAAACGTAAATCCAAGTACCACGGGCATGCTCCTCAAATTGTTCAATGAAAATGTTTGGGTAAACAAACGCAACGGAAAAGAGCTTTTGAGAGAGATGGAGAGCGAGCGCTCTCACAAACTCTCTCCCACTCGAACTTTCCAGTGGGCGGCACCGCCAATCAGAACCACTGCAGCCACTGACGTGGTCGACACGTCAGTCGTCGGCGGCATAAATAGCCGGCGCTGGGGAGAGAGTGAATCAGTTTCAAAACAAAAGCGTACAAGGAATAACACAGCACAGCACAAGAGAAACGCAACGCGATTTAAATTCGTCCAAAATACTTATATATTCCAATAAGAAACGCTGTGACCGGAAAATAAACAAATAAGATAGTTAACTTATACTTAATTCAAGCCAAAAAGACAACAAAGACTATATTACTCGATTAGAGATAGCAACCAAGTGACAACTAATTAAATAAGTGCATTTTTTTCTATAGACTTAATTAGCAAATGTAAGTATACAAAAGAAGTTAACTAAAACTATACATTGTGTGGTGTGGTGTTGTATGAGATTCAAAGTCAAAGCAAACTGGCTAAACTAAATAATTACTTGTATTCCTGCTTAATTAACTAGTTTTAGTGGTGAATAGAGCAAGTGTTTTTTTTCAAGTGCCAGTTACTGTGTGGATTTATTCAAGTTGCATTGCTTACCTTTGGGTATTATTTGAAAAGCGGTTACTTCTAGTAATTTCCAACACTGAGCCCAACCACTGACGTGTCTCTTGTCCGACACACACAAGGGCACAAGAGCAAAGTTTCCCATCTTTTTTAATCAAGTCAACAACCTTTTCTGTGAAAAACGTCGATACTATTTAAATTAACATCAATTGCAACCTCAACCTAACACACAACAGCGCATTTTCATGGCGTCAAAGGTTTTCGTTTCGAGCAACGTGAACATGCATGATAAAGTTCTTGTTCAGAGCAAAGTTTCCCACCTTTATTTATCAACGTTCACACCCTTTTCCGTGTTAAAAATAGCGATAGTATCGACGATGTTTTGGCAGCTCTAGTAGAAAGCGCCGGCAAAAAAAATCTGAAAAAAGCCACATATTCCGGTCTGTCAGTTCCGTTTGAAGCGTCGAGAAAGCACATTAATCGAGCAAAATCAGAAAAATCTGTCAGCCGTAAAGCGATAAGTGTAAGTGTCCGACGAAAGAAAAAACGAAAAACAGCAGCAAATGACTGCATAGTGCATTGCGTACCCAGAACAAATTCGTGAGTAGCCAGAAAGAGAGAGGGCGAGCCACAGACAGAGCGTGGGGGCAGGACGGCCAAGGGTCACAGATACACTTTACAGTCGCCATGTTGGCAAAATCCTAAAACTATAAAAAAAAAAGTTTGCACGTGCTTAAAAATAAATAATAGCGTGCGAATTGGAGATTTACATTGGAGTTAGAGTAATACAAGCAGCAGGCAACGGCAACTGTGTGACGTGGTGGCCGTGCATAATTTTGAATACCGGTGACGCATAAATTAGCGTAGCATAACGTTTATAACAGCGAATGCGGAGTGAATGAACTCGCGTTTCACCGCTCCACACCCCTCGTAGTTGCTAGGAGTTATTGGCTTGCATATTTCTTTATTTATTGAATTGTAAATCTGCAGTTATTCAGTCGATTTCAGATTTTAAGTTTTTAAAGCGCCTGCGCATGATGCTTCCTCTTCTTCGCGAGTGTGTGTGCGAGCGTGTGTACAATCAGCTTGGTACACGTCATTTATATAGCAGATTTAAGCTCTTGGCTAAAAGTACACGTCAGTGGTAGCCGAAAAGATTACAAGCAGATAATTCTTGATATCGTTGGAGTTGGTGAGAGTGTGTGTGTGTGAGAGAGAGTGTGCCATAAACAGCTGTGCAAATTCTTCCTGGTTCTTTTAACTTGGAACTTTCTCTAAGTGGCTGCGTGTGTGTAAAGAAGAAGAAGCAGCAGCAGCACAAGAATTTCTGGAAGAAGCAGAGCACAGAATAAAACCCGTTTCTTTGCTCTCTTTCGCCGGCAACTCTCTCTCTCTCTCTCTCTAATGCTCTCTCTGTGCCATCTCTCCGGCAAGAAAGAACCAGAAAAATGTTACACGTATACAAAATTCAATGCTCTCCCTCTCTCTCGTTATCTCTCGACTGTGACGGGCGAGACGGCGGTAGAATTTTGGATGAACAGTTGCCGGGCAGTTAGCCAGTGGAGTAGACGTGTTTTTTTTTTTGTGTACATCTTAACAGATCTTGAGCCGAAGTTGAAGGTGAAGACCTAAGTGTTCTTGGTTGCCAAAGTGGCACAACTAACGGTACCTGTTGATAGTTGACCAACGTCAGCAGTTTCTCTCCAAAAACGTGCTTGTTTGCCTGTGTGCGTGTGTGTGTGTGGAAGAGCGGCAAAGGGAGAGAAACAAAGCCGTGTGTTGACGTGTACAAAAGCCAAGCTTAACCATTAATCCCCACCTTAAAATATACGATACTAATAATTGTGTCTCTGCCATTGTACTTTCAGTTTTTTTGAGACATCTTCAAGATGAGGTTATGCATATTACTGGCTGTCGTGGCCTTTGTGGGCCTCTCGCTGGGCGAGGAGAAAAAGGAGAAGGACAAGGAGCTGGGCACAGTGATTGGCATTGATTTGGGCACCACATACTCCTGGTACGTATAAATAATAATAATAATAAATAAATACCCCATGACCTCTCAGGGATCATAGGATCAGTTTATTGCCCCAAAAACAAGAATTGTGTAACTATGAATGAAATCTCAAACTATTACACGTATGCAAATTATTCGTAATTCCCATACAAGTTCAAGTTCAAGATTAACTCATTCATTTTTAATTTTTAAACAATTTTTTAGTTTATTCTGTATTTAATTATTCAAAAATCCTTTAAATGGCAAACAGAATGTTGTTCTTAACCACAATATTTATCTTCATATCGAATTTTACATGCCAAACAATTTTCCAAAGTGATTTCTGTAGTTTCCAAAGGTCTAATGGGATTTCCAGAAGAAGTTTTTACTTTTAATATGCCTTACTAATATAACTTTCCCCACAATTTTCCCTCTGCAGCGTTGGCGTTTACAAGAACGGACGCGTTGAGATCATTGCCAACGATCAGGGCAACCGCATCACACCTTCCTACGTGGCCTTCACTGCTGACGGTGAGCGTCTCATTGGAGATGCCGCCAAGAACCAGTTGACCACCAATCCGGAGAACACGGTCTTCGATGCCAAGCGTCTGATTGGCCGCGAATGGTCCGACACGAATGTTCAGCACGATATCAAGTTCTTCCCCTTCAAGGTGGTCGAAAAGAACTCGAAGCCCCACATCAGCGTGGATACGTCGCAGGGCGCCAAGGTCTTTGCCCCCGAGGAGATCTCCGCCATGGTTCTCGGCAAGATGAAGGAGACCGCTGAGGCCTATCTGGGCAAGAAGGTCACCCATGCTGTTGTCACTGTGCCGGCCTACTTCAACGATGCTCAGCGTCAGGCTACCAAGGATGCCGGTGTCATTGCTGGTCTCCATGTGATGCGTATCATCAACGAGCCGACAGCTGCCGCCATTGCTTACGGTCTGGACAAGAAGGAGGGCGAGAAGAATGTGCTGGTGTTCGATCTGGGCGGCGGTACCTTCGATGTCTCCCTGCTGACCATCGATAACGGTGTGTTCGAGGTTGTGGCCACCAACGGTGACACCCATTTGGGTGGTGAGGACTTCGATCAGCGTGTGATGGATCACTTCATTAAGCTGTACAAGAAGAAGAAGGGCAAGGATATCCGCAAGGACAACCGCGCCGTCCAGAAGCTGCGTCGCGAGGTGGAGAAGGCTAAGCGTGCTCTGTCCGGTTCTCATCAGGTGCGCATCGAGATCGAGTCCTTCTTCGAGGGCGATGACTTCTCCGAGACCCTGACCCGCGCCAAGTTCGAGGAGCTGAATCTGGACCTCTTCCGTTCGACCCTGAAGCCAGTGCAGAAGGTGCTGGAGGATGCTGACATGAACAAGAAGGATGTGCACGAGATTGTGCTGGTCGGTGGCTCTACCCGTATCCCTAAGGTGCAGCAGCTGGTCAAGGACTTCTTTGGCGGCAAGGAACCCTCCCGAGGCATCAATCCCGATGAGGCTGTCGCCTACGGTGCTGCCGTCCAGGCTGGTGTGCTCTCCGGCGAACAGGACACGGACGCCATTGTCCTCCTCGACGTTAACCCACTGACCATGGGCATTGAGACTGTCGGCGGTGTGATGACCAAGCTGATTCCCCGCAACACTGTCATTCCCACAAAGAAGTCGCAGGTGTTCTCGACTGCCTCCGACAACCAGCACACGGTGACGATTCAGGTGTACGAAGGCGAGCGCCCCATGACCAAGGACAACCATCTGCTGGGCAAATTCGATCTGACCGGCATTCCACCAGCACCTCGTGGCATTCCCCAGATCGAGGTTTCCTTCGAGATCGACGCCAACGGCATCCTGCAGGTCAGTGCCGAGGACAAGGGCACCGGCAACAAGGAGAAGATTGTGATTACCAACGACCAGAACCGACTGACGCCCGAGGATATTGATCGCATGATCCGCGATGCCGAGAAGTTCGCCGACGAGGACAAGAAGCTGAAGGAGCGCGTTGAGTCGCGCAACGAGCTGGAGTCGTATGCCTACAGTCTGAAGAACCAGATTGGCGACAAGGACAAGCTGGGCGCCAAGCTCACCGACGAGGAGAAGACCAAGCTGGAGTCCGCCATCGACGAGTCGATCAAGTGGCTGGAGCAGAATCCCGATGCCGATCCCGAGGAGTACAAGAAGCAGAAGAAGGACCTCGAGGCGATCGTCCAGCCGGTGATCGCTAAGCTCTACCAAGGCACCGGCGGTGTTCCGCCACCAGAGGGCGGTGCCTCTGAGGACGATCTCAAGGACGAGCTGTAAGAAGAAGCCCATCTCTCTGCCCCCACGGAATCCATTGAAGAGATCCAGATAGTGTTGGAATTAATTCAGACTGATTAAACAATTATAAACTTAATTGCAAACAGCAGCAGTAGAGCAACAACAACAACAGCAACAATAACAATAACAATAGGAACAACTAGCAGCAGCAGGCACAGAAAAAAAAATTGATAATACTACACACACACACAGACACACATCCTAAAAAAGAAAGAAAACAATCCTTTTTTTTACCAAATTTTTTTTTACTTTATAATTTAAAATTCTTTTCCTTTTCTTTCTGTGCAAATCACTCGCATTCCGCCCCCACTTCTCCCACTCCCGTTAGCTGCCTAATTATGTAAAACTGTAAATTTTTTTATATACATATATATACTTACACACTCACACATACGACTGTAATTTGTAAACTGTAATCTGCAATCCCCAATCCCCAAGAGAGAAAGAGAGAGCGAAGGATAAAAGGAGTCACAAATCAATAGGTTTAGCCTACGGATATGTAAACACAAGCACACCCACACAGACAAATGTTATATGTATAAGCGTGTGAGAGCGAGCGAGCGCGCGTGTGAGCTGCGGGGCGTGCGGAAAATATGAAAGTAACAGAATATGATGAGAATGCAAGATATAGAGGAAAAGAGATAAACTACAAAACACACAAAAAACAAAACAAAAAATACACAAGAAACAACTAAAGCAGCGACAGCAACATCATCAGCGGCTTAATAAAAGGATCCTTCGATTTTACGAAGGATTTTCTAATTTATTTAAAAATAAAATAAAAAAAAAATTGAAAAAAAGAAGTGACAATGTTTTTTAATGGGAAATCAATTGTTATATAGAGTGGAATATTAAAAAAAAGAAGAACAAAATTATTGATCTTCATACAAACATAATTCTGTTATTTTTATACTCACACAAATTAACATTAGCATTATCATTTACAGTGTTAAATAATACTTACTTCATTAAAAAAATTTAGCAAAGATATGCAAATATCTTCAGTTATTTTTGTGATATCTATTTTTTTTATGTTCAATTTAAAAGCTGGTTAACCTTGGTTGTATTATAATTATCACAGCAGATAAGGAATAAATGCCATGGATCCTCAATCGTATAGTATGTACATATGTACTATTATCAGTTCGTAGATAAGAATTAAAAATGTGTCGCATATTACATTTTGTTGCCAAGTATTTTTTAAATATTTTTTTTTAGCAATAACCCATTCCCAAATAAAAAGGCATTGATGTTCCTTTTTCATCGTTTTTTTTTTTTGTTTTTTTTTATTGTTTTTACAATTTTTGTTTTCTTTTCGTCTCGAAATTCATCATAATTTCCTTGCGCATCGTCATTATATTCATCATTATCAACCTTTTAGCTCTGTTTGCTATATAATTCCTTCGATAACGGTATTATCTTCACACGCCAACTGCTTTCTCAGTTTTAATCTTAATTATTCTTAAATACATTAAAAAAATACATAAAATATTTTGTTGGTTTTTGTTGTTGTTTGTTGGTTTCAGTTTTTTTTTGTTTGTTTCTCTTGTTCTTCTGTACTAAATATTCCATCAGTTCTGTTCCCGTCTTCTCATTCGAGATCGAATGCCACGAAATCTGAACAAGGAACTACTATGTCCGAATTTTCGATATCGTCGCATTTTAAAAGACTCGAATTTCGAATTTGGGAACAGGACTGTAGTGTGTATGTGTGTACAATATATAAATAAGCTAACGGTATATTGTTTATATGTTATGTATGTATATGTATTTCTATATAAGTTATGCACTCTCAGATTTCGCAAAATTTCGGAACCATTCGAATTTCGACTCACGTTCCGTTTTTTTCTTCTGTTTTTCATTATTCTTGTATTTTGCTTTTGTTGTTGTTTTGTTGGTTTTCTGCTTTCGATAGTTTCCAAAATTGTTGAGTTCGTAACGCTTTTGAAGAAGAAGCAGGAGACAAGTATAGGTAGTTACGGGATGGGGACTTGGATTCGAATTCGGTTAGAGAAGAAGAAGGTGGGTTTCCGGCCACTTGACTAAATATTTTAAAGACTATAATTCTAAATTGGTTTTAGCCGTTTTTTCACTTACTAAATAAAATGCAAAGAATAGAGTTTAATGCGCCTGATCCTAGCCAAGTCAAGCTCCGAGAAGCCAATGGCAGCATATCCTTTTCAAACTTTCTGTATCTATCTATTTATGTGTTTTGGTAAACTGATTAAAACCAATGTTATCATCATTTAATGAATACTATTTCCAAAAATAAAGTTCAATGTCTGCTAGAAATACAAATTTAAAAGGCAGCTCCTTTGATTTACAATCAAGTTGGCAGCACCGATGCACTCTGCCTAGGGATGGGCAGCTTACGATTTCAAGTCCGATTGTAAGAACACAAAATTTGAAAAAGACCTGGCCAAGAGCAAGAGAGGCTTTGTGGAAGTACACCCCGTTAATAATATTATATTTTGTTTCACAACAGGAGCTGACTGTACGCATGTGTGTGTGTATGTGTGTGTCTGTATAACCTTATTATTCGGCTTTTGATCCAGCGATGTTGATTTTGATGTTGGTCCTTTCCTGGCTATCTTGGGCTTTCGATTTTCGTTAGCATATTTTTTTTTGCTCGACATCCACAATTCTCCTCAGTGTACGGCCTGCATGTGTGTGTGTTTGCTTGTTTCTGTCTGTATGTGTGAGTGTGTGTGTGTATCAGCTGCTGGGGCTGCACTGCTTGGCTGAACTGCTTGCGCTTAGAGGCGTTTTGGAATCGTATCGACGGCATTATTCTCAGGCTCTTCGTCCTTTGGGGGCTGACCACGTTGCTGCACGGATCAGCGAATCATTATCGGATCATGATTGTACAAGAAGCATATAATAATACACACAGGACACAAAACGGAAGAGAGGATACAAAGTAGAAAGTAGAAAGTAGAAAAAAGAAAGCGGAAGAGAAAGAAGAAACACACACAATCAATATCAATCAATCAATCAATTGTAGGAATGTGAATGTGTGTTGCCATCATTTCAATTCAATCAAATTTGGCGGAATTTCCAAATAAAATATTTGAATATTTCATATATCTCTCAAATTCTTTCAAAAATTCCGCCAAATTTGATTCGAAATTGAATACTGGAACTGAGGGTTATGGATTTTGGTTACAGGATGTTGATCTGACCCAATGAGTTGGTAAACCCCACTAAAAAACGCTCGGGATAGAAATCAAATTGATGAGAGAGATGCATGAACCAGGTGAGAGATCCGGTAAGACCGGGAGTGATTATATGGACGTCCTTCGCAGTCGTCTCGCTTAAGGTTCGAACCCTAAGCGAACTTTTCTAAGTGTCTAGTGTCTCTGCTCTTGCCAAAATCTCATTAAGTTATCCTAACCGAAGACTCTAGAAACTTAATCGGGGATTCTACTCTATTAATAAACAGCCTTAATTTAAAATTTCAGTGAAATGCTAATGGTAAATGATGGGATTGAGGTTAGGACATGATTTAAAAGCAAAATTTAAGCAGTTCCTCAACTAAAAAGTGTGGTTATGTCGATCTCTAGAGCTTCAGCAAGGACCCCTTAGTGTAAAATGTGAGTGGTGCCAGCGATTATCGAATTATTGTGTTGTCTCCAAGGACATGAAAATGCAAGCAGTGCCAGAAGTGTAAGGATCGCTCAATTTCTTGAAGGACGAAATAATATAGATCATGTGTCTCATAAGATTATTAAATATTTTCTTTTTGAATGGAATTTAAAAAAATATATATACATAAAAGCATAAACTTTTTAGCAAATTAATATTTATTAAAATATTTATCTTAACGTTCTTCAAGAAAATGCACGATGGTTGTATGTACAATGCATGTGTTGTGAGCATGTGCGTGTTTTAGGCCCAGTTATAAGTTAATAATAAAAGTAAACCAATAATGTACAAGATTTAGCATATTTATTTGTAGATTGTTTATTATGGATGTTGTTTCACATTCGGATTTGGATTCGGATCGCAGCCAAGCGGGATTATATGTGGGGAATATAAAATAAACTGGGGCCAGACAAGGTGCTGCAGCAGGCAGCTTTAATCGTCACCGGAAATATGTGGTAGCAAGTGCGTCGTCGTTGTGAGTTTATTCGGGATGATAGATTAAAAGATATGTTGAATCTAGTACGAGTTTATCGCTTTACAGTGCAACTTTTCTACCTCGAACTCTCCAACGAATTTCCTAGGAATCAAACTGAATTTATAAGATTTGATTTAGCCCTATATTTGCCCTAAGCTCTAAAATTAAAAAGTTCTTGGAAAACACTGTTATCTCCATAACAATTCTTACAAAAATATATTTAAACTCTTTCCCGTGATAACAAATCAAAAATATCAGAAAAATTCCAATGTAAAATATCCTCTTGGTTGAAATAAAGATTCCATTTCAAATAGAAGATCAGAAATTTAAATTCTACTAATAACTTTTGGTAAACAATTCGTTTGGTTAAAGAAGTTCCACTGTAGAAAAAAATGACTGTAAACACGATGATCACTCGGCCTCGGCCTCGGGATCGGGACGACTTAGGATCTCCTGACAGAGTGCAATGTAGTCCTGGATTTGGTGCAAAGCATATATAGCATATAAGAAAAGTGAGATCAGAAATTAAAAAATATGCAGGCACGGCGCACATGGAACATGGAACACGGAACATGATATATTTCGCGTACGTGCGTGAGTGATCGTGGAACAGATCGAAAGCGGAACACGCTTTCATATACAATTACGGTCAAAACAATAGGACTTACATATACAAGGTGTTACTTGACATGTCTAACATGCATCCCTATTTAATTTAGTTAAAATTTTATATAGCAGTATGGTCTTGATCTCGATTTAAGAAAAAACTACTCTAGGACCCTTTATTATTTTGACCGCAGCTGTAGGAGGATCGTGTTCCTCTATGGCACTTGATGTCATGGGGATACTCTAATTGAAAATGATAGACTGCGTTTTGTATTAAATATCAGTTTCGTTTTTATTTTAGTTATTGTTATTATTACTTTTTGTTCTCCATTATTTTCATATCTCCTTTCGCTTTATTATCTCATTTATTATTTCTTTTCTTCTTTTTTTCTCATCATTTATGTATTAATTGTAAACAGTTTTCTGCACACTCTCAGATTAACTTATCAACGGTCCTCGGCCTTTTCTATCGATCTCTATATAGATTTCCACATATATATATATATATACATATATATATATATATATATAGTTATACTTTATTTCTAATTTTCTTAAA
>VNKC01004560.1:0-163639 GCA_008042775.1 Drosophila pectinifera | reverse complement strand
AAGGTTTTTCTTAAGTTTGATTTTTCCAAAAATTATGATATAAAAATGCCAATTTAAGGACCCAAATATTAGCATACTTGAGGTCTTCTGGAGATCATATTATGGGCAAAAATTAAATGATAGCCAAATGCCTTATATCTTCCGATTCGCAATTAAAATCTTAATTATTTTACAAAAAAATATTTTAAAAAATCGAAAAAAAAAATTTGGCCGATTTTTCAAAATTTGATAAGGGGTTACATCATTAAAATTGTCAAAAATTGATAAAAAAAATTTTATTTCTTTTAATTCCGAACTCAATAAGCAGATTAATTAACCAACTAAAAACTACAACAGAAAAGCTTTCCGAATCGAAATTAAGGCATTTTTGGCAAAGTTATGAATATTTTTAACTCTGAATTGGTGAGATGCAAGGTGAGGAGATCGGCAGTCTGGGGGGCAGCGGTGCAAGGAGCATGCAGTTGGTGGCAGGCAGAGGAAGCCATTACCGCCTACCTTGCACCGCTGCCCGCTCCTTCTGCAGATGCTCCTCCCGAGGCTCTCGGGGTTGATCCTCCTGCCCTTCGTTCTCCACAAATGTCACATGCAACGGCGTGCGACGGTGCAGGATCAGCGACATCCTGGTCCCAGGAGCAGCCCCGTTAGCAGTGGCAGCCACAACCTCGACTGGTTCCGGTAGATCATCCTCGAGGGTCTCCAGGAACCGGTCCGAGTTGGACCGCAGACTGTCGTCCCAGGTCCAGGCTCTTGGCTTAACCGGGCCCGGAGATCGCAGTGGCTGCTGCTGCTGAGGCTGCTCCGGGGGCACTGGACTCGGTGTCTCCTCAACCAGGCTCTCACTTTGCTTGCTGGCCACCACCGCCTCGCGTTGTTTTAGCTCCAGCATGTAGGCGGCCACCTTGGCGTCGATGTCGTCGTCCTCCTCCTCTGAATCGTACTCGTAGCGATGGGATGACTTTCTGGACTTGCTGGAGCAACAGCTGCAGCAGGAGGAGAAGATACTAGCCCTGGACTTGGCCCCAGGACTACTCCAGTAATCCTGGTAGTTCCCCTGGCGACGCCGCTTCTTCCCCCAACACCTGCCCCAGAGGCGACGCCACTTGGACTTCCTGCGAAGCTGCTGGGCTCCGTCTTTGGGTCGCTTTTTCCTCATGCGATTCAAAGCCGCATACTGGATTTTGCCCGCCGAACTGGAGGGCACTTGGCTGGCGGAGGCATTGGCTCTTCCATAGTTGTGCACCCGAGCCAGCGGAGCCGGCGTCGCCTGGGGAGCTGGCGGGGATCTCTTGGCGGAGCCGGAGACGAACACATTATAGCTGCCGGCAGCCCCTTCTTTCGGCGATGTCTTCGCCGCGCGTTGCGGACCAATTAAACGAGTCACTCGCTTCATTTTCTCGACTTTTCATTTCACAATCGCGCGATTTGGTGGCAAGATTAATTGGTGACCGCTTTTTTTTGGTGTCATCTGCAGTCGAGTATCAATTTTGGCTCAGTTGGTTTCGCCAACCAGTCGACAGTTGTCATCCAATGGGTTTGCCAATTTCCCCGCGCAACACTTTGAGTCAATTAGAGAGGTCTGAAGCTTCGGGAGCTTTGTTTTTGGGAAGATGAGTCATTATAGGGGACTTTTAATTTCAATTAAACGTTTCTATATGTCGAAATTGTTTAGAGACAAGACTCTGTTTAACTTTTGTTCAAAATTCAACGAATAGGTGCTCTAATATTAAGGTTTCAAATAGAAACCTCTGAAACCCTAGAGTTAAAGCCATTTCTTGTGGCTTAATTATATATTATCCAGCTTTAGGTGAAAGCTGGTTATATTTTGGGATTTTTAAATTATAGTTTGTTTCGGGTTCATGGCTATTAAATAGAATTTTTCCTTGACTGTAAGATATAACTTATCAAATCGTCCAAAGAATGCTTGTGGAAGGTTGTGTGACTTTTGTGATAATTCTTAGAAAAATAAACCATGGCGTCAACTCGATCACAACAGATACAAAGTTGTGTTTGCTTTATTGGTTTTTGTTATTTTGCCATAAACAGGTTCAGACACAAGCTGATAAAATAGTTTATACGCTGATAATTATTTATTTCTGAAAGGTTGAAATTTTGCAAACTTTTATTTATTATCTCTCAGATATAATCAGTGCAGAATTTACTGATTATTATTGATTGTGGAAATATCTTTAGGGAAACGTCCCTTTTGATAAGAAGCCTATGCTCGGCGACAAGCAATCTTTCTGGCTGTTTGGACACGTAATTGAGGCACTTGATCGCCGCTTTAGAGGCGCTTATCTCAGATAGCTGGCACCTGGCCCATAAAAACAGCCAATTTAATTAAGACGAAATGCAAAGCGGCCCTGAACTTGCCACAGCCTTGGGCTGATGGCCAAAACGAAGGTGTGAAATCGAAGGGAACGGCAAACAATCGAGGCAAAGTACAGATAAAACTGGGTCAGATTACACCCAAACGCGTTGAGAAGTGCCCGGCGACCCGAATGTGCAATTAAACCGAGGAATATCCATTAAAAAAAGGCATTTCAGCGCCACTTAAGGGTGTTTACACTTGGCTGCTGAAAATGTGAGTTTGAATTCAAATTTCTTTTATGCAGTCACGATTTGTTGACAATATCTCATTTCATTTCGCTTTTTATGGCACTTCTATAATTTCCGCTATGTTAGCACAACGCCCGGTAAACGTGAGCGCGAAGGCCGGAGAGCTCGGGCCCTAAAAAGCGAAAGAAAATAACAAGCCAATACCCAAGCCCCGACAAATAAGAGTCAGAGCCAGCGAAAGACTCTATTCACTTTCACTGCCAACTATCGGTTGGCTGGAGTCGAGATCGGTCTCGGAATCGGAGTCGGAGTCGGAATTCGCGGTGTGGAGCCCATCCAGTCCCGTTCCGCGAGGCCAGGCAACTGATCCGACGCTGGGAGTGGCGGCCAGAACCCCAGAATTTCACCAAGCGTCCATGGTCAGGGCGACGACGGACAAATCTAAGTTTTATTCAATTATTCAAATACTGAACTCTGGGGTCGCGAGGGGCGCCTAGCCAATGGAAATGCAATTAACAAAGTCACGAAAGGCAGTTGAAGAAAGAGGGTTGATTTTGGAGAATCAGCCAAACGCCGAATATCTTCCGATTCGCCATTAAATGAATTAATTAAATTAATCTTAATTATTTTACAATAAAATATTTAAAAAAATGGAAAAAAATGTTTTAACATTTTATATGGGTAATATTTGAGTTCTTATTGAGAGCATAATTTGGCCAAAACTTGAATGACAGTGAAATGTCGTTTATTGGGTTTTAGATACTAGGCGAACAGAGGCTACTAGGCAGCAGCCGGCAGTTTTATGAAATCTTAAGACCCATAAAAGTATGCTGCATTTATTGCGAACGCAGCATAATTGTGCTGATAGAAGTATGCTACAAGATATTACAAAACCACTGAATAGGGTTTCCGGTAACTGATATTTCCGGTTGGCAGAAGAGTACAGCGGCCATTTCAGAAAGTATATAAAGAAAATTAGGGTATTAAAATGTCGACTCAAAAAGGGGAGTATTTGAGGACTTCTTGAGAGCACAGTTTGGCCAAAAATGGATTGATAGCCAAATGCCGTACATCTTCCGATTCGCCGGTAAAATCTTAATTATTTGACAATCAAATATTTTAAAAAAGCGGAACAAATTTTTTTTGCCGATTTTTCAAAATTTGATAAGGGGTTACATCATTAAAATTGTCAAAAATGTATAAAAAATGTATTCTTTCAAATTCCTAATCTCAATATGCAGTTTAATTATCTGAATAAAAACTACCACAGAAAAGCTTTCCGAATTGAATTTAAGGCTGTTTTGGCTTAGTTATGGTTATTTTTAAATCTGACTTGTCCAAAAAATTACGGTATTAAAATTAAATAAAAATATTAACTTGGCTTAGGTTTTAATAAAAATATATGAATGTTGTGGATTCATTTAATTTCTAAAGGAATTTTGTAGAATTTTATTAAGCTTCCAATTATTTCCTTAGGGCTTAATCGAAGTCAAAATAAATGTAACATATTTTCTATATAGAGATCTAAAGTTAAATCCCAATAAACACAGATCTCTCCTCGCCAACCCATTGAGATTTTCCAGAGTATAGAGATATTTTGTATCGCATTTCTGGGTATTCCGTCTCGTCCATCGGGCCGAGAGGTTAATTTAATTAGGGGTCCAACGAGATCTTGGCGGCAACTAAGTGTCGCTTGCAGGGTGATCTGCCTCCATGGCCTCCTCGGAAGCTTCCGCCATGGGGCAGCGATAATGGTAACTCAATTTTATTTGCATAATTGTGGAAATCGCTTCACTGCAATATTACGAGTATTGCATGCACCGTGGACCCCGACTCCCCGCCGCCTTTTGTTTGGGTGCAAAACACTTAAACGGCTGCCGGATGGGCACGGACCTCGTGGCGGACTGGAAAATGCAAGTGGACATGGAGCACGGACCACTTCCGCACTCCGGCAGCGCAGCGATGCACGAAAATAGATGTGGAAAATGGGTAATTGGCAAACGAACCTCCTCTGTCACCTCTCGAAAAAATATTTTAAAGTGCCACATGCAAAAATAAACAAATAATACACAGCAATACATACAGGAAGTAGCCCGGCTGAGCTCTTTATCAACCTCAAGAGCTTAAGTACAAATAAGTGTACAGAAGTTCAATAGCGGTGAGGAGTTCCCCGGGTTACAGGGGGACACCTTTTTAATTGTGTTTTTTGGCCAAGACAAACGAGTTGGTTGAACTGAACACAGAAACTGTGCAAACACAGTAAGCCTAGAGACGAACTCACGGCTTTAGTGATGGCAACGTGAAATGGCCCAAAGACAAAAAGGCATTGGTTTTCCATTAACGGAAATTCTTTCCCTTTCATCTATAAAAACTCGCTGCAACCAAATAATGATAAATTAACGGAAATTCTATACTTCAGCCATGAGAGTTCGTTCCACGAAAATATAGTAAATATTTTACCTGGTTTATCCGGGGCTTATGAAAGCTAAATATATAATTTCAATGCTGTGGCTGTGGCTTAATTTACCGGAACGTTTAACTTTTCATTATCAAAAGGAAAACATGAAAGGCATTTCACCGAATTGAGTTTCCATACGCGATTTCTCTTTCAATGATTAATTATGTTTCCTTTATAATGAGTTTAAAAATAATAATTAAGGGAATTCTATGAAGCGATGAATAGTTATATTTCTAGTCAGGGTTTGAACTTCATAAAAAATATGTAAGTCCTCAGAAAATATTCTTCTTTAAGTATTATTATCTGTGTTTTTTGCTATACATAATCTATTTATATATTTTATTTAAATACACACGAATGTGGGAATTTTTTAAACAAAACTATCTTTGTATTTTTTGATGATTCATTTCTTTCAGCTGTGAGCTATTCCGTAATGACAACAAATTCATTTATAACTATTATCTGAAGCATTTACACAGTTTATCTTTTTGTAGATATTTGTGCAAAATTGTCTGAATATCTGACATTTTCATTGTATCTGTGGAAACTTTACCTCACGTTTTGGCCGTTCGTTGTGGCCTCAACATGGAGGTGTGCCCCGCATCGAACTTCCTCATCAGCTCCAGCTCATGGAGAGCAGACCTCCTCCCCCAATTCCCCCTGTTCCGTATCCCCCATCTCTAGGTGACACAGCAAAGTTCAAAGCCCGCCTGCACCCAGTGCGGCTTTTCAGCTTCGAGTTCGAGTTCGAGTTCCATTGACCAGAGGCAGACCAAGCCGTATATAATTGCTGGCCACAAAAGCGAAAACAGCTTTTTGGCCAAATAATAATAGAGAACGCCTACGCCAAGCGGAACCCAGCTATGGAGCCCCTCTAGTATATATCCAAAACTACCTCTACATCAGCGTCATCTGTGCGAAAATCGCTTTGGACGCCTTGGAAGTGGGCTTCGAGCGGAGCTCTTAATATGGATACAGTTAATTGACCTTGATTGGGTTTATTTCGGGCAAAGCCAGCTCTGTCTCTGCTTCTGTCTCCGCATGGCAGGGAGTATCTATGAGTGGGCCCCACAACATCATCATTATCGGGAAGCAGGAATGTGGAGGAGCCAAGGGCGACGCATTCCTGGGATTCCCAACCTAGCCTAATTAGCATAAAGTAGTCTGCGACTATCCCCCTATGCTCACATTTTTTGTTGACAGGTTTTCAAGCCTGTTTATAGAGAAATAATTATAACATTTTCTATTCCTGACAACATAATTAAGCAAGAGAGTTTGTATCTTAGCGGGAGAATTCAAGAATAGAACTATAAGTGGCATTTAAGGGTTTCTAAACCTATTAAATGTTGTTAGTTCAGGGGCATAAATTTAAGAGCTATTTAGCCTCCAGAAATACTTTTTTTTTAACAGTGCCTAGCCCCGCCTTAAGGTCATCTGTCTCCCACGCGTCTAAGGATCAGATTCCTGTGACTGGCACGAGGAAATATGCCCACAACGCCTCCTCCTCCTCCACTAGTACTCGGTGTGAGGAATTTTTCATTAGGAAGGAAGCAATTTCATGGAGGGTTATCCGAACCCCCAACTGAAGCTTGGAACGCACTATCGCCTCCACCCTGGGCCAAGGTGTGGCCACCTACCCCGGAGTATACTAAAGGTAAACAGGAAAGGAAGGAGAGGACTCACCCGCTGACATGTTGAGACGTTTGCGCGCATCGCGCTTGGAGTAGAGGAACTGGAAGCCCGCGCCTAGTTTCTTGCCCGTGGAGCCACTGCCACCACCACCGGCACCGCCCACACCACCGCCGCTAGTACCGCCACCACCAGTGACGGCGGCTGCTCGAGCGGCCAGTCCTGGCGAGCGGTACCTCGCACTCTTGGCACTACCCGTGGCCGAGACGGTGCTCGAGTTGGAGGGGGTGTAGTTGAGGGCGCTCTGCGACTTGGTCTTGGGTGTGCTGGTGATGGGTGCCCCACCCGCTCCGGTGGTGGGTAGCCGCGGCAGTGAGTTCGTGCTGGCCACCACCTGGCCGGAGTTCAGGCTGCGCGGCAAAGTGGAGCGGGCTCCGCCGAACTGATTCGACGGGGACTCGTCGCTGGAGTCCGTCTCGTAGATGGCGTCCGGAACACTGGATCTGCGCACATCCTTGGTGGAGTCACCGCCGAGCGAGGAGCCCGCCGACGAGAGCCAGGGCTTGGCCGGCGACGACTCCAGCTGGTGGTGATGGGCGTCGCCGCCGCCGATGCTGCCGCAGGAGCGGACGCGATCCAGCTGCTCGCGGCTCAGGCTCTGCTGGTGCTGGCTGAAGAGAAGGTCGCCTGCCGATCGGCGCTTTGCCACAGCCAAAGCGGACGCAGACGACGAGTTATCCCTGTCCAGTTGGCTCAGCTGGCTGAGCCTGGTTCTGCTGTCGCCATTAGCCAGTAATGCCGACTCAAAACTGCCGCGCCACGAGAAGCGCTCGTAGTCGCTGGCCATGCCGCACTCCTCCCCGGCGTTGTCCGAGTGTCCGGTGTGTCCCGACGAGGATCCTCCTCCTGCTCCTGCTCCTGTGCCCGCTCCTGCTGAGCCGCCTCCTCCTGGATGGTGCACGGTGGCCTGGTGATGCAGGTGATGGACATGCGGCGTGATCCCGTCGAGCAGGAGGTCGTGTGACCTGCTGCGCAGCTTCAGCTGCTTCAGGGGCATAGCCCTTAGTTGCTCCTCCACCTCGTCCTCCTCGTCCTCCGTCGTGGTGGCCGAGATCTTGGCCTGCAGCCGGCGGTGGTGACGCTGGCCCTGTGGCGAGGGCGTCGGCGTCTCGTTGCCACTGCTCACCTCGTGCATGAGGGCCACCAGCCGGGTGCCGATGTGCTGCATCACCTTGGCGAAGAGCTGCGGCGATCGCTCCGTGGCGGCCTGCTCCTTGTCCTCGGCCTCCTGGGCGGCCTCTCCAGGCTGGACCTCGCGATCCCCGCCTGCGGCCACCTTGCTGAAGGAGGCTACCAGCTTCTGGTAGACCAGCGCCTCCATGGGCACGGCCTGGCTCTCGTCCAGCAGGCCGCCGTCGCCGCGGTCGCCCTCCTCGTCCACCTCGAACTTGTTGATGATCTGCTGGCAGCTGGCCGAGATCTGGGCCTTCAGCTGGCCCTTCCGCTCGCCGCCTTCGAGGTCGGAACTGGTGTAGTCCGAGGAGTCGTAGGAGTCCGACCACGTGTCCTCGCTGCTCAGGTACTCGACGATCTCGCGCACCTGGTCGTCGTTGATGCCCGGAACGGTTTTCATCAGCCGCGTCAGCTCGTTCTCGAAGTAGGCCAGCTGAGCTGGCCGGGATTTGGCCAGCCTCCGCTGGGAGCTGGGCGTGGTGGTGCTGCTGCTCTGTCCCTGGCCCTGGTTGGGCGTGGTGGGCTTGCTCTGCTGCGCATTGGCGGTGGCCACGATCAGCGTCTTAAAGAACTGCCGCATCTTGCTCATCATCAGGTTGGTCTCCTCGTCGGAGCTCCAGTTGTTGAAGCTATCCTTGCGCACCAGGTTGGGCAGAGTGAGGTTCCTCCGCTGGCTGGGCACCAGAGAGGCAGCTGCCGCAGTCGACGCTGCCGCAGCCGCTGCTGCAGCGGCCGAAGTGCTGGGCAGATCCATCTTGGCCAGGCTGATCTGGGAGGCAGCCGGCTCCCGATCCTCGCTGATCTGCTCCAAGGCCGAGGTGGGACTCTTGGGCGGCTCACAGTCCGGCGCCGCCTTCAGCAAGTCATCGTTGCTGCCCACAAAGCCACTGTCCCGGCTGTGGTGGTGCTGCTGCTGCTGCTTCTTGGCCTGGGACTGCATCTGCACCTGGCCACTGCCGCCGGGCGTGGGCGTCCGGCACTCGGAGGGCTCCAGGTCGTGCAGCTTCTTCTCATCCAGCGAGTCGTGGCGCTTGCGCAGCTGCTTCTTCCGCTTGATGGTGTCCGAGGAGGAGCCGTCGGAGGCTCCGGCGTTGGCCAGATGGATCACAGTGTCGTCGCAGCCCGCCTCCGACTCCGAGGTGTCCTCCACAGCGGCGGCAGCCGAGGCGGAAGTCACCGTGACATCCATGGCATCCGTCTCGGGCAGGAGCAGATTGTCCAGCGAGGAGTTGTGGCTGCGGGGTGTGCCCCGGGCCCGCACCAGTCGCTTCCGGCGCTGGCTGGGACTCGGGTGACCCTCGCTGTCGCTGCCCACACTGCCGCCGCTCTCGTCGCTGTCCGCCTGCTTCTCGGCTCCGCTGAAGCCCATGAAGCCCGACAGGAAGTACTTCTCGAGGCGGGAGGAGGCCAGGTCGGAGGCGCCGCCGCTCTCCAGCAGCTGCTCCTCATGCGGCAGCGAGTCCAGGCTCTCGGAGCACTCGGAACTCACCTCCGAGGCGGTGTCATCGCCCCGCGTATCGATTGAGCTCATCACCCGGCCGTCGCCCAGTCCGAAGAAGAAGTACTTCTCCAGCTCGGAGGCACTCAGGCGATGGTGGTGCTGCAGAGTGCGCTGCCTGCGCCGCTCGGCTAGGTCCTCCTCCTCCAGCTCGGCATCCTCGTTGTCCGCTCGCAGCGAGGCCACCTCGCTCTCCTCGCAGCTCTCCTCGACGATGGTGTGCAGGGTGAAGTCAATGGCCGATCGGTTGTAGCCCCTCAGCTCCTCCTCGCGATCCACGTAGCCATGTCGCCGTCCGCTGTCGCTCTCGCCTTCCGCATCCTCGGAATCTGTGGCCGTGGGCGTGGTGGTGGCATTGCTCAGCTCCTCCTCCTCGTCCTCCTCGCCGCGCTGGCTGAGCTCCTCCACCCAGGAGTCGTCGTCGGCCAGGCCATCCTCCAGACAGAGCTCTGGCTGCTCATTCAGCGAGTCCACACTGTACGAGTCGCGATCGCTGCTCAGCAGTTCCATGGCGCGCAGTGAGTCATGGCTGAGGTTCTGGCCAAAGCCGGACGGGCCTTTGTTGGCCATGGAGCTGGTGTTGGTGCTAGAGTGGCTGCTAGCCATTTCGTAATCACCGCCGCCAGCCTTTGTGGCAGCTGCAGCTGCACTTTCGTTGTCTTTCGTGATCATGACCAGGCTGCGGTACTTGGCTGAAAGTGAACTTTTGGGCGAAGCCAGTTCGCTGGCGGATGCTGTGGCTATGGGAGAGGTCTCTGAAGATGTGGCTCCAGGTCCAACTCCAGCTACAGCTCCAGCTGATTGCTGGCTAGCTCCGAATATCTTGTCGTAGTCGCAGCCGTCGTTTTCACCGCTTTCAAATGCACGAGGTGTAGCCAGCACTACGTCACTGCCGCTGGCTCTGTCCCTGTCTCTGGCTCGGTTGTTGTTGTTGCTCTTTTGTGCTGCGAAAGCGTCATTATGGCCAGGTTCGTTGTTCGTGGTAGTGGTATCGGTATCGTTAGCACTGTTGTTGTTATTGTTATTGCCGGCGTAGAGCGCGGAGCGTGGAGCAACCGCAACGTTTAACATTTCATGTTCGACTGGCGACGATGTCGACGATGGCTCCGACTCCGATTTCGATTCGTTTACATTTTCGGAGCGATAGCGGCGCGGCTCTTCGGCTGCGCCATCGGCTTGAGAGCGGCGAGCGACAGGTAGGCGAGAGCGGAGTGGTACCTGCTCGAGCGGCTCAGGTGCTCCCCTACTCGCTGCCGAGAGCGAGTCCAGCGAGTAGTCGCTGTTTTCGTTTATTTTGCATGCTTGGCTGCATGCGCCGACCCTCTGCGTTTGCTCAGCTGTTCGCTCTTCCTCCTCTGCCCTCTCTTTCGCCTCCTCTTTGGCCGCTGGTACCTTTACCTGGCCAGCGCTGTTTGCCTTTACCTGCGCACAGGTAGACACCCCATCGGCGTCATTAGAACGTGGTACGGGTACGCTTGAGAGGCTTTTCCGCGAAGCAGGGGCTGTCGGCGTGCACTCGTCGGGTTTCCCGCCAGGTGAGGCGACGGTGCTGGTGCTACCTGGGCGGCAGTGGGCGGCAGCCGGAGAAGTGCCCGAAGCCGACGTGGTCAGCTGCAAGTCCTCATTGATTTCGGCCACTCCCTGGCGCAGGCGCTGCAGCTTGATCTCCAGCTGGGAGTTCTGCTTGTGCAGCTCCAGCAGCCGGTTCACATCGTTCGAGATGCTGTGCAGCTCCTCGCAGGCATCCATCACCTCATCGCGGCGGCGCTCTAATTGCTCCTGCTCCGGCTCGGCGTCTGGCAGAGATCGCATGCGATGCAGCACCACCCCCTCACCGTCGTCGTCTGTCTGGCCGCCCACCACCACAATGCAGTTGGCCAGCTCATCGCTTGAGTTGGCAACGCGGTGGCGTTCACTTTCATCATCGTCGTCGTCGTCTTCGTCGTCGTCACTCGATTGGCAATCACGTGCAGCGGCGGCGGGCACCTTGTCCGCTTGCTCCGCCTCCGCCTCGAGCGGCTTCACATAGTTGAGCACTATGCCGCAGTCGGTGCGCTCGGTGTCGGTATCATTGTCGGAGGAGTCCTCCAGATTGGCCTCCGACGAGGACAGGGAGTCGCCCTCGGTGGAGGAGCTGCGTCGCTGGCGGCGGGCGCCCGGCTGTCGGTTCACCACAAACACCTTGTTGAAGCGCCGCCGCTTGGGCCGGCGATCTGCCACGGTACCCGTGTCATCCGAGTCGCACGACTCCGAGCTGGAGCTGGAGTCTGAGCTGGAGCTGGAGCTGGCATCGCTGGTGGTGCTGTGGTGGCGCTCCAGCTGCTCCTCCCTCTCCTCTTGCATGGCTGCCGCCACATTGTAGCTCCGCTCCGTGGCCTTGCGGGGTCTCCTGGCCTGCTCCTGCTCCTCCTCCTCGTGGCTGCTGGTGCTGCTGGCCTCATCCGGACTGCTGGCCGCATAGCTCTCGCTTTGTAGATGCACCACTGCCTCCCGGCCAGAGGCGGCGGCGGTGGCTGGTAATGATGCCTCATCGGACATGCTGCTCTCTGTAAGTCGATTGGAGGACAAATTCTTGGCAGCTCTGCGCTGCTCTATGGGATCTAGCTGCTGGGCCCTCGGCTTGGGCTGCTTGCTGGGCCTGGCCACATTTTCGACTGCAAGTCCCCCGAAACGAGTTATTACCGCAGGAGTTGCTAGTGCGGCTGCTGCCTGTCCCTGTGTTTGCCTTTGAGTTTGAGTTTGAGTTTGTGCTGCTGCTGCTGGTACTTGATTTTTATGTATATTCGTTTCCACTTCTTCTTGGCTCTGGCTGTGGCTGTGGCTCCTCTGGTTGTTGCTGTTGCCGCTACTGGCCAGGTAGGTTTGTGTTGTTGCCGCTGGCCGGGTTTCGCATAGATTTCGGCTCTCGGAATGGTATTTGCTGGCATTCGCCGCTCTCTGAGCGACGGATGTTGCTGGCGTGCTCAGCTTATCACTGGCGACACTGGCAACATGTGTCTCCGCTGGCACTGGCACTGGGCCGCCGCCGCTGAGGCCGCCGCTGGCGCTGCTGCCTTCGTTGGTTTTATCATAAACATTACACAATCTCTGTGTTGTGGGCGTTGTGGCGGTGCTCCTCTTGTGTGTTGTCTGTGTTGCTGTGTTGTTGCTATCGTCGCCGCTCTCACTGTTGTTGCCGCTGCCGCTGCTCGTTTCGGGTTGTTGCTCACTCGACGGCGAACGCGACGCTACTAAACTTGTTGGCTTTGGCTTGAAAGCATTGCTGGGCATTTGTTGGTAAAGCTGTTGCTGTTGGTGCTGTTGCTGTTGCTGCTGCTGCTGCTGTTGCTGCTGTTGCTGCTGTTGCTGCTGCTGTTGCTGCTGTTGCTGCAGCGAGTTGGCAGCCCTTGTGTTGCTGGCCAGCGTCTCCAGACTCCTGCCCGCCGTGCCATAGCCCGAGGTGCTCGTCGACGAGGAGGAGGAGGAGTGCATGGAGGAGCTTAGACTCTGCGTCATCAGCGATCCCAGCGAGGCACTCAGCTCCGGCGCCGAGGACTTGAAGCCAGCCAGGCCGCGCAGGCGCTGTGGCATCAGCGGCATCAGTGGCGGCGGTGTGGTGGGCAGCTGCTGGCAGCTCCTGGTGGCCACCGGCGGCGTGGCATCGAAGTTGAAGTTGTTACTGCTGGCCGCTGCCGCAAACTGCTGCGAGTAGGCCGCCACAATGGCGGCGAACTGCTGCTGCTGGCCAGCCGCCTGCCACAGTTGCTGCAGCGAGGCGGCCAGCTGCTCGTCCTGCTCGAGGAGCGGAGTCCCTGAGCCCGGCAGCTCCGCCCAGTTGGGGTAGGCTGCCATGGGCACGGGAATGGGCACGGGCACGGGTATAGGCACGTACTGGGGCTGCGGTGGCAACTGCAGCGTCTGCTGCTGGCCGGGACTACAGCTGCATCGGGTGTGGCTGTGGTTGTGGTGGTTCTTCAGGAAGCGGGTCTTGATCCTGGTCTTCAGGCTCAGCGGATGCGGAGGCGGCGGCACTGGCGGCGGCGTCTGGCCGGAGCTGGTCTGCGAGCTGCTCTCGGTGTTGAGGACGAACTCCTCGTCGGTGCCCGTGTCGCTCTCCCGGATGCGGGAGCAGTAGCTGCTCCTCAGGCCCGGCGGACGGCGCTGCACCAGCGGAGAGTCACTGTCGCTGGACTGGCACTGGCGCACTCGGGGCGGCGGAGGCGGCGTGGCCCGGGCCGTGGAATAGGCTATCATGGTCGTGGTGGTGGTCGTCGTGGTCGTGGAGATCATCGAGGGCTCGAAGTAGTCCCAGTCGCAGTCCTCCACATTGCTGACGATGCTGTGGCAGTGGTGGGTGGAGCAGGAGGAGTCAGTGTCATCCTCCTCCTCCTCCTCTTCGCCGTGACAGGACGAGGATGAATCCGAGTTGAGGAAGACGAGCTTGAACTCGTCGGCTTCGACGCTGTACTGCGACTGCTGCTGCTGCCGTCCGTGCTGGGTGGAACACCTGAAGTCCAGCTCCGATGACGACGACGTTTCCATGGCCTCGCACCCTGTACCTCCTCCTCCTCCTCCCGATCCCACATCACCGGAAACCGCGGACAGCTGCTGCTCTGTGCCGGCTGTGCCGCCTGTGGAGTAGCGTTGCTCAAAGTTAGAGGCGTCGTCGGGGTTCGGAGACAGCCAACACCACGGAAATACTGGTAACACACACAGACGCAGGTGAAATACCGGTTGCCCCTCGGGGGTGAGTTTCTCCCAGCACCAATGTTAGTTAGTCACTCACAGATGGGTTAAGCACGAGCACGGGTGGTGGATGGATGCACGAGAACTTACGGCTAGCATGGGTTAAGCTTGGTTGGTTCTGGCACCATGAACGCCCAAGATATAAATAGAAAGTACAGGCTACGAATAGACCCTAGAGCAGGGATGTTAGTCAGTACCAGTAGTCAGTAGTCAGTCGCCTTATCAACCCCAATCGAGGGATTGTTATCTAGGCAAAGGTAATAGTGTCTAGGCCCATAGTACAACCCATTGACCAACGATATTAGCCACAAAGATATTTGATATGCCCACAGCTGAGTCACTGAGTGGGGAGGTTAGGATTAAGACCCATTTCCAGGAGATTTCAATAAATGTTTACGGGTTTAAAAAATAATACTAACAAATACAGAATGGGAAAAGAGATTAAATCCGAGGAAATATAAACAAATAATGCTTTAATTCTGAATTGAATAAAGACATTGTCCATAATTCAAGCTTATATAATTTAAAACTTAGTAAATCTTTGAGTTCCAGCAAGCCGGCAAGTGTGCCTTAAGTTTATTTATTCCTCTAAGCTAAACAAAGTATATTTTCCCCAGAAAAGTGCAATTTAATACAATAGACAGCTGGTTTCCCAGAAACAAGCAGTATTAAGCAATCATTAGTACTAAAAACCATCACCAGATTAAACACTTAATTGTATATAACAATATTATTTAAGATCCCATAAAAACCCTCTGAAACCAACTGCTTCGCGTTAAAATAAATCACGCCAATAAATCCCCACTGCAAGCCAGGTTTATCCCAACTCTAGCCACTTCACCAGGATCAGAATAGAATATCCCGGGAATCATTTCCTCTACAGCGCTTCCAAGCCCCGACAATCCCGTGTAGAACAGACTAGAGACTCCTGATTGATTATGAGTTTCTGCCACAAGGATTTCCTTCCTCGGCATGACAAGGACTAGTGCAAATTTGCCGAAAAGCTTTTAGAGTTTCCGAGGAGCCTCGCCATGTCCTGCCGTGCGCCGGGGTGTATGCACAAACAAAACTGCACAAGCTGGCAGTGAATACATGCACACAGAGTCAATCCCTGGCAGCCACAAAGTAAACATTTGAACGGGGCTTCCCCTGCCCCCACTCCGTCGACACTGGCAGAAACTCTAAGTACTTTTAGCGGCTCCCCGGCCAGAGCCCGCATGGCAGCGGCAACAAAAGGTGCGCGAGATAAGATTAGCGCTACACTTGTGACAGTCCCGCCTGCTCCTTTCCGCCAAAAACATCCTGTGGGCGGCGACGCTAGCTGGAAGCTCCCAGGATGGGAACAGGACGTATGTGGGGTCCCATGGACACCCGCTGCGATGACGGTCGCAAAACAGGACTGCCGCAAAACGCCAAATTGAAACATAACAAAGGCCGGCAGAGGCGAAAGTGCCAGCTCTGACCGCCGGATAAAATCCCCCGGAAAACTCTCAAAGTGCGAGTGGGCGGAGTGGAAATCGATTTATGAGATGTCAACAAAAAAAGAATGTATCCCGCCAGCCCAAGGCTGGGCCTTGGGCCGGTTTCGGCGACCCAAAATCTTTTGAACCAAGCCCACAACTTTGCTCTTAAATTTTGTTGCCCGCTTGTGGTCGTGTGGCAGCCATGGCTTTGGGGAAAATTTAATTCCAATTGCGGAGTGGAAAGTGGAAAGTCTGCTGCTCGCCAGGCGAGAATTGATAGCATACTTTCAGGAACTGGCTGAAATCGCTGAGGGCCGAAAGTGTTGCATTCTTTGGGGAGACGCCGAACAGGGAATTCCAAAGGGGCGGAGTTTTCCATGGCAATAGCAAGTGGAAGTAAATATCTATGAGATACTCTAACAAGCCGGAATGTGACATTATTATGGGTTGAATAAGATACGAAGTCTACTATATGTAAAAGAATAAATCACTCTTTAAAGCCTAGATTGAAGTGAAAGGCACACTTTAACTATTTATAGTATGGGCCATAATAAGACTTGAGCATTTAGCACTATTTAGAACTATATTAATAGATATATTAACCGCATTTTCTACCTAATAAACCCACTAGTGAAGTAACCTTCCTCTAGTAGACTAGACTACTTAAATTACCAGTTCTTCATTGTATTTACTCCCACTTAAAGCGGAAGTGCAGGACTGCTAAAGGTGACACAGGGCGACCTCCTGGCAACCCAAGGAACAGCCACCTTCAGGAGCCCTCAGAAGGAGCTTAATTAATTGAGCGAAATTAGACGGAAGACGAAGCCCTTCACAAAGAGTTTGTTAGTCGCAGAGGCGGCCATTGGTATCGCCACCCGCCCATCACCAGCAGCAGTGGCTTCAGTACGGGCATTAGCATTACCATCACCGAGTTAATTACACTGCCAAACATATACTTAGTTACAAGCAGACACACAACTACATAGAGTACACTGAGACAATGATGAAGACATAGGTTCAAGAAGTAAATCGAAATACCAGAGTACTAGGTCTTGACTTAATTAAGTCATGTGAACTTATTGGTATTATAGTGTTTATATTTTTAGTGAGAACTTTTCCACTAATACTTCGTTTTATTCTTGAACATAGTTGCTCAGTGCATATAGAAGGGACGACTACTATTGTCACTTACCTTCTTCGGCGGCCTTCTCCTTTTCCTTCTCCTTGCGACGCTGCAGGACCACCTTCTTGAAGACCACGGCGGCGGCCTCCACTGCATTCTGCAGCTCCTGCTCGCCCAGGGTGCTGGTGTGGGCGGCGGCTCCCTGCAAAGCGAAGGAGGAACTCAATCATTAAAGCCTACTTGTTCGCCAGGACCTTAACTCACCGCTGCGTCATCCGCGTTGGCCGAGGACTCCAGGGACTTGCCGTTGACCGGCTGCTCCGAGCCCGATCCCTGGGAGGGAGGCGGCGGCGGATTCTCCTCCTGGCTGGCTGCTACTGTGGCGACAGGAAGTTCTGTTTTTTTGAGGCGCATGGCTAAATCAGAGTTTCTATGCATAAGCTGTTGATGGAAGGAGTAAATGTGCTGGGGCGTGCTACCTGTGGGGGCGGTTAACGGGAAGGAGAGGAAGGTGCGAAGCGTTCATCAATCGGGTGCCGGAACAAGCGCAGCTACTCAAGGTTCTACGCGAGCAGGGACCGCAAGAATTAATTAATAAATCAACCATAAACACGCAAGTATTTATGTGCAGGCGGGAACTACAATTGTACTTGGAGTGGGGCGACTACACTCGGTAAATTCGGTTTTGGTTTCAGTTTCAGTTTCGCTAATCTCCATGTTGATGTTTAATGCTAATTGGTAGGTGTTGCATGATTAAGGTATTATGACACTACATTGTGGCTTTTATTTATTGATTGTTTAATAGGAGAGTCAAAGGAGAGAGCTATAAGATACAGTTGACATTTTTTAGGCAACAATGTGGTGTCATATTCTATATGAGTATTTGCTTTAACTTTGACTAAGCTAATATACAGAACATAAGCAGTGAACTAAAAATCTTTAAATTAAAACGAAGCAGCATTAATATTACAAGATTATTAAGAGTGTATATACCAATTAGTTTTGGGTATTGCTCTGTGAAAATAAGGCATTAAGTCCGTAATAATTGGCAACAGTAAGCGGGTGCAACTAATAATGTCTACAAAACTTGTCTATATCAACTACAAACTACATTATTTGGTTATAATCAAATTGGTTTCTAGTGACCAAGTTATGAGTTCGAGTCTGGTGAGGATGAATGAAAGGTGCTGGTAATAATTGCGGTCCCTGGACTCTTCAGATGCGTGGACGCAGAAAGCAACCATAGCTACTGTTACTGTCGGAGGCCGAAGCTCCCAGGGGACTCACCATCCTCCGCCTCACCGATTCCGGTGCGGCTGTTGCGGCGACGCGCTTGGGGAATCTTCGAGTTGCCCCGCGTCTTGTCCAGGATGTCGGCCAGGGGACGGGGGCTGGGAATCTTCGAGGCCTCGGTCTTCTTCTGCTGGGGCTGTAAGAGGAACAAGTCGGTAAGAAGGCGGCTCTTTAAAAGGATATATCCATAATCAAAGCTTAGAATTGAATATAATTTAAATACATTTATGAATTAAAATTGAAATTGGAGAACCCACCTGCGTGTCCTTTTCGGGGTGCGAAAAGGAGCGCCGGGTAACCGGCTTTGGTGTGGTCTTGGCTCCCGAATCCTCCGAGACGGAGCGCATCTGCTCCGGCTTCCGACGCTCGGCGGCTTGGCTCTCCGAGGCCCTGCCTCCGCCTCCCGAGGCCACTGGCTCCACTCCGACGGTGACATCCGAGGTCTGCGAGAGCTGGGCCAGCTCCTCCTGCTGCATCTGCAGCTCCCTGGACTGCCGTCGCCGCAGGCGATTGTGCATCAGTGGAGTGCGGGGCAGGGCGGCGCCTCCGTAGAAGCCCTGCGGGGTGCCCATATCCGGATAATAGCCGGGCACTCCACCCGACCCGCCAGCGGCTCCGAGGCCCACACCGCCGCCTCCTCCTCCGTAGCCGGAGTCCGCCAGGACGTTCTCGGCACTGTAGATGGGTCTCTGAGAGGCGGGCTGGTAGCCCGATCCGTCGTCGGAGCCGTTGTTGTAGATGATGCGGGGCTCACTGCTGAAGCCCGCGTTGTAGTTCCGCTCGTACTGCATCTCGTCGGACTCCAGGAAGCTGGTGGCGCTGTCCCCGAAGTAGTCGACGTACTCCGGCCGGGTCTCCAGCTCCTCGGTGACGTCGGGGAACTGGTGGAACTGCTGCTTGGCCTCGCCGAAGGTCCTCTCCTCCTTGAGGCAGTCCTGCCGGACCAGGCGGCTGGGCGAGCGGCTAGCAGATCGCTGCACCGCCGTGGTGGGAATCTCCGGCAGCAGCCTCCGGTTCTCCGGATGCGCCTTCGTGTTCGAGTACTCCTCGTTGCTGTGGCTGCGCACCTTGATCATCTTGGCGTGCGGATCCCGCGAGTGGTGGATATTCACGCTCTGGCTGCTGGAGTACTGCTCCCCGGTGCCTGTGCCGGTGCCACTGGCACTGGCCACACTGCCGCCGCTGCCCAGATCTGTGGTCCCCGCCGCGGGCACGTGCGGCTGCGAGAGGAACTGCCGCGGATTCTGGACGCTGGGAAAGAGGAAGTTCTGCTTGGCCCGGGGCGAGATGGGCATGAACTTGCCGGGGGGAGCGGCGTGCACGGTGAGGGTGTTGCCGCTGGTGAAGGCCTCCGGATTGGGCAGCGTCTGCTGGCGCATGAACTCCGGCGAGCGGCGGAATTGCGGGGAAGTCTGGCGCTTTGGCGGCGACGTGGGCAGCAGCTTGACGTGCTGCTCGGGATTCGGCAAGGTGGCCTGGCGCGTCATCCGCGGCTTGGGCATGGGGCCGGCGTCTTGTTCATCGCTGGCCAGGCTCGAGGCCTGCGACTCGTAGTTGAGTGGCGGCGGGGCCGGATTAGCCGCCACCGAGGACTCATAGCCCGACGGGAGCAGCTTGGTGCGATGGTACGTGCTCGGCGGCTCCGGAAATGAGGTCTGGCGCATGAAGGGTGGATAGCGCTGCTGCTCGCCTGGAGACCGCTCCGGGGAGCGGCTGTACAGCCGGTTCGGGGAGGTGGACATGTAGATGGCCGGCGTGGGCTGGGCGGGCAGCGTGGACTGGCGGCGCACCTGCAATCGATGGTGCGTGGGCGTGACCTCCAGCTGGGGCTGCTGCTGTTGCTGCTGCTGCTGCTGTGCGTAGTTGTCGCAGTCGCCCACTGTCACCTCCACGCCCACTCCCATCCCCTGTGACGCCGCCGTGTTCATGTGAATGACGTCGTCGCTGTTGTAGGCGCTCGGGTAGAGCGGACTCTTCTGCAGCTGATGCGGCGACGTGGGCGCCGTAAGATTCACCGAGTTGTAATTGGCCAGGTTGGCGCCGCTGCCGCTGAGCGCTGGGTCGTTGGTGAGGCTGCTCGGGAGCGTAGACTGACGCAGGACCCGGCGACCCAGCTGCCACCGGCTGGTGGCGGTGGGCGTGGCTGTGCCACTTCCGTATCCGACGCCGTGGGTGGGTCGCGGCTGCTGGGGCAGGTGGTGCTGCTGATGGTGCTGGTGCAGGGTGGGATAGCTGCCCGCCGACTGGGCCTCGATTAGGTGCTGCTGCTGCGGATATAGGTTGTCGGCCACCGGCTGCTGCGAGTTGGGATTATTCGGATCGTCCTCGGGATCTGTGGGCAGAAGAAGGCGGTAATACCAGTACATATAATACCCCTTAGCTAAAAGGGATCTAGTTCCCAGGACACTACTCACTTGATATGGTCCAAGAACGACGTATGCTCTTCCTCAGCACATCGCTGGTGGTCAGATGGTCCACGGCTGTGCAGGATCCCAAGGTGTAGGCGTCCTTCAGCCACTCGCCACTCGCCGACTGGATCTCCCTGCAAGAGCAACAACATTGCCACTTTAGGAACCAGAAAACTTCGCCAAACATTGCCGCCTCTGAAGTTTTTCGGGGCGACGGAAGTCAACAAGTAAGTCGGCGGAGTAGCCGGATTCAACGTCTGCCCGTGCCAGCGACAGTCGGCCGACTGTCTTGGCTCACTTACTCGAAATATACAACTGAATGCCGGATTGTCTGTGGCACTGGCAACATTGGAGCAACACCAACACGAGCTGGAGCTACCCAGTCTGTGCCCAGGCCAACGGAAGAGTTGAAGCCGGCCACGCACACTGCCTTGGGTTTACATAAACATAAATTTGCAGATACTTTTTTTTGGGGAAAACTTTTCCCGGCGAAACCTCAACGGAAACTTTGGGGCTCAGTCGCCAAAGAAATAATTAAATATTTAATGAATAAGTCAAACTTCAAGCGGAAGTTGGTCTTATTTATATTTAACTTTCCGGCCGACACCAACTTTAATAAAACAATTGCATACTAAATAAATATATAAAGGCGACAAATGTACATATTTTCAATTGGAAGTAAGAAATATTTCCTATCTTTAAAGTCTTAAGAAAATAAATCGGACAAATATAAGGGAAATATTATATTAAATCAACATTAAATAAATTTTACTAAAGAACTATATAAATATAATATTTATCTCCAAATGCCTCGCTTGAAATAATAAAATAGATAAACTGAAAAGGTATTTGAGTTGCTTATTTCTAAACTATGTTAAGTTCATTATTTCGGTTCTAAGAATAATTCATTCATTTCATTTTCACTTTATTGCATTTGCTAACAAAGTTCTTTAATTGCATTTATCTGCAGAGACACTGAGGCAGCTTAGATAGTAGCAATGCAATTTAAACTCTCTTTGTTTTAAGCCTCAATAAATTCTAAGCAATTATTATATTAGCTTTGCAGTATTTAAATTAAATATTATTGGATAATTGTTTGCTAAAAGTTTCATAGAGTAGAATTGTTTACTCCCTGGCATGACACTGTGCGTTGTGAGTCTGATCTTGGGGGCGCAGTCGAAGTAATTGAATAAATTCCAACTGGCACGCAGACTCAACTGCAGCATTGACGCCTTCCATCGATGGCCACAGAGGGGCTGGGCTATAATGGTAATCGAAATCGTGGTCGTCATCGCCATCATCATAATTATCCGGCATCTGCAGCAGACGCGGCCAAATTGGGAGTGCGTCACCGCCGGCGGCGTTGACAGGCGTGAAATCGCTGGCACCTGTAGGCGACCTGCCGGATTCTTGGCCCCGGGCAATCTACATGTATCTAGTTGTCGAGTTGGCCAAGATTTAATTACCCAACTGTCTGCGTCTGACCTTGTGCACTCAATACGGGCATTTCTCATATGCTTGCTTGGATTTTATATTTTTGGAACTGGAGTCTCTGGGCTTGCCCATTAACACTGAACCCTTGGGTGTGGGTCGACAGTCTCATCAGAGGCAATTGTTTTCTTGCCAAATGTTGGCGCAAACAAGCTCCAGAGTCGTACGATGCTATGGTGACACACAGGGCGTATGTGTAATGTGCGGGGTGGCTCATGCCTATGTGCACAGAAGGGGCAAACGGGGCCAGAACACATAGTGCAGCTCATTAAACGGCCCGGGCACTTGTCGACAGTTTGCTGATGATCCAAAAGACACGTGTGGGCTCAGGGTACCACCTTCCTTCCTCAAGTGATGGATGGATGAGCTCTGGGGGCTCTTTGAGTTAGCTAATTGCAAATTTAATGGATTCTATAGGTCGCTCTTCTCGGAAAAGGTATGAGCTACTTTAATGCAAAATTAGTTTCCCAATTCCCACAGCGCATCCCCAAATAAGCTCTGAGATTTCCAGGAATGAAATTGAGTTCCCGAATAAACTTGGTATTTGCTCTTAAACCATTTTGCATGTGATATGGGCCATGAAACAATTGCATGCGATTGCAGAAACGGCCAGAACGCAGAACAAAGAAACGGCTTACAAAATTCAAAACTCGAAGGTAACAAGAGCAGGAGCTGCCAAAACCCGTCTCATCATTTATGCAGAGCGTCAGTTGACAGTCTGTGTGCGACACCAGATGCCACCCTTGGCAGCGATGGGTTTAAATGGAAAATAAACACAAATGGGATAGCTAATTTCAGGCGATGGTGAATCGCTCCCATATCACCTTTCATTGTGCTGAATAAAGCCCATTTCTGGGCAGGAGATACTCTAGCAATTCCGTACTTTGTTGCCAAATCTGCAAACGGGCTTTGGGTGACAATTTCGACAATACAAAGCAACCCAAAGGGCATGCAAAATTAGATTGCAACAATGAAAACTGCAGCAACTGGCGGAGGAAAAAATAAAATGGGAAAACCATCGCATACGAGAGCACAACAAATGGGACTCGAATGGGTTACGAGCTGGAAGTGACCAATAAAATACATACACAGTTGCAAACGTAAAAACCAAAAGTACCACAGGATATTGGGAAATTCAGAGGCAATGAGTCCTCATCCTGAAACGTTAACTTATTAATTAGCAGGATTAGTTGAATGAATCTCCCAGGGATTCATTCGGTTTATTAGGATTATACTATCCCTAGATGAAATGTAATTTTAGATTTAAATGAGCATCCAGGACTTCACGGGGCTTCCCCCACAACATACATTATAGACAATACAAGGACACCAAGTAGTGTTTTGATATGTGACTTAGTTTTCGTGTGCGTGAGTTAGATGCCTGAGGGTTACACTTAGAGAGTTGAGTTGTTCGAGGGACAGTCATCGACAGAGACAAAGATGAAGAAATAGGAAAGAGACAGGGACAGAGAGAGAGAGAGAGAGAGAGAGTGAGAGGTGGAGACTTACATTTGCTTGTGGCACACCACACACACCCAGTCCGTGGTGCGCGAGGTGAACTCGCGACAGGCTTTGCACACGCGCAGCTTGCAGACGCGACAGGGGGCGCCGCGGTTCGTGATGCGGCCCAGTTCGGTGGTGCAGCGAGCGCAGTGGCGACTCGGGTCGCTCGTGTGTGCGTTGTGGTTGTTGTGTTGTTCGAGCTGTTGTTGTTGTTGTTGTTGTTGATTGGGCTGCATGGTTGTCTGTTGTTGTTGTTGTTGTTGTGTGGCATCGAGTGGCTGCACTCCACCAACGACCTTAGCCGCACCCTTGCGCCTCAACGCATACAATTCCGCGCGCAATAGCCTGTTGTTGAAGTTTTATTGGAGTTGTGGTAATTGTTGTTGTAGTGGGTGTGGTGATTTTGTTAGCGTTTTCAGGGGTTTCGATTATTATATGTTGGAGTTGTTGTTCAAAGTGTTGGGGAAAGTGTTGTAATTGCATTGGAGTTGAGAATTATCCAGTAATAGGGTGTGGTTGCGTTGTGGTTGTTGTTGAAATAATCAATCGTTGAAAATATTCGGTGTGCGTGCATTGTTGTGAATAATTTGTTGATTTTAATTTAAATATTTTTAGAGGTGTTGTGGAAATTGTAGGAGGTGTTTTTGCAAGTGTGCGCGGTGTGTGGGTGCAATTGGTTCCGTTGCCAGTAGTTGTGGTTTCGTTGTGGTTTGTTTTGGAAATTGTTGGAGTTTCGGTTGCCGTCATTGAGGGGAGAAGGGGTTGGTTTCGGGTTGGTAACATAATTACGTGACAGACGCATAGACATTTTAGTTAGATTGTTGGTTAAGGAACGAAAACACGTTACAAAAGTTAACATGACATGTCGAGACAGATATATAGAGAGCGAGAGCGATAGCGACAGAGAAAGTGCCAGGCGTGTGTTGCGGGTTAGCGTGTATGAGTGTTGATTGGTGTGTGTGTGTGTGCGTGATGTATGTGTAATTGAATGGAAAGAGACAAAGAATAAAAAGAACACACAAAAGTTGTCATTAGTTGATTTAGTAGCAATTTAATCGATTTTCGAATTGAACTCTGGTTAATTTGGTTAGCATGGGCGGTAAAGGCAAATTTTCACGTGCGCAACATATTTGTAAATTAATTAAAGTGAGTAGCCATGAGACAATAAAGCAATTAAACTTGTTGCAACAGGATGTGCACAACGATTGAGCTCCAAATTAAATGAAATCATAAATGCAGATAAAATTGTGGTTGGTTGACAGATGGATATCGAGTATTCCGGGGCAAAAGCTGTCAAGTGACTTCATTGGAGATAGGCAAACATATATAGAATAACTTAATTTTAACAAATAGCTGCAGCAAGCCGATTTCTAAATATAAAACTAATGCGAATTTTGGTAAGTGTTGGAATTCGTTTTTAAGACAGTATTAAATCTGGAAATACTAAGGATATGGGCTCGTTTACATCCCAGAGATTGATTAAAATCTAGACATATAATGACAGTTTCAATTATTGAAAGGCATGAACTAAAACCCCTCCTTGTATACACTTCGAACTGGACAATGGACGTCTAATTAAATGTCAGATCCCAGGACCCCAAGCTGCGTGGAATTTATGCAAATGACGGACGTGTAGGTGAAAGTTGGCAATCCAATTAAATCGGTAATCAAATGTAAGTCGATGTCCGGTTAGCAAATTAAGTTTGGGGCCCCGCCAAGCCGCTACTCTCCATACTCCCGGGATTTTGGGGCTTCCAGGCACCCCAGCAGCTCGTCCTTGAGCCTTGCTTAATATTAACGCGCAGCTGGCAGGCGAGAGTCATAAAACATGGCCACGAGCTGCTGACACATAAAATAAACAGAACACATGGACGCAAACAGCTGAGGTTACAATAATAGCACTGAGAATCACATATGGAGATGGCAAAAAAAAACAAGTAATAGAACTTTCCTTAGAAAGAAGAACTCATAAATCAGCTAATCCCTTATCAAGATATTTTTAATGAAGGCTTGTACTTTTTATGACTAATCCAAAGGGAACTCTGACATTTTAACCTGAACTGTATGTCCACGTAGCCCCTTCGCAAGTGTGATGATGTGATGTGTAGGTGAAGGCGTCACGCAGAGCGCATAAAAATCCAAACAAGACTTTGGTTTCTGTGTAAATTATGCTGCTCGACAGCACCGAGAACAGCTATTTTTAATTATAATTTCATCTGCAGTCGAGCATCGGGAGTGGAGTGCGTGCGGGCTTTATTAGCGCCACAAAATTGGCAAACGACTGTTGGCTGTACAGCCTAGTCAAGCGGCCATCAAAGCGGGGCAGGAAACGGAAACGCCAGCCGAAACCGAGGCCAGGCCAAAACTGTTGCATACTCACGGGGGCTCAAACACCCACACGGGGCGGCACTATGTGTGTAGCATCTAGTGTGGTGCTTGGAGAACTAACCACGGACCACGGCACCAGCCACAGCCACCCAGCCCAGCCGGGGACATGTTTTATTGGCCTGGTTAACGCATAAAGTCTGCTCCCACCGCCAAACAGCAAAGCATGCTGCTTTTCGAAGCACCATTCTGCGCAAATCAACGCTGAGCGCACACTGGAAACTTTTTCCGCCATTTAACACATTTAATTCGACACTTTGCACCTCATTTAAAAGGCAATGGGCGTAAATATAAGGTTGGAGAATTAAGCGCAGCTCAATTTACTTTCGTTCGGGTGAAATTAATTCTTTAATATAGTTTCGGGATATTTGTAGAAGGAGAATCAAGGAAATTTGTTAATAAAATATAAATAAAATAATTAGTTCAATTAATTTATAGGATATATATAAAGCAGAGTCTTGATATTCAATTTAAGCTCCACAAAGTCTACAAAGTCACTTCTCCTTAACTTGTATAATCATTTCAATTAATTTAAGAAAAACATATTACCTTTGATTTAAATAAATCAAAATCAACGAGAAGAAAATTCAATAAATAACATATATTTTTGTTTTAGAAAACTCTAAAGCCTTCTTAAATTTATGGCCGTGCAGTCGGGCTCAGCTCATGTTTAATGTTCCATCTGTTGGCATGTCAGGATCGTATATACCAGTTGGCTCGATGTGGCTGACGGTTTCGTGTGTACAAGTGCTCGAGTGCTGTGTGTAGTTATAGTTGCTATGTGGTCGTGGCTACACGACCGGCCCCGGCTGCGTTATGAATTAATAATCATAATAAGCCATTAGGGCAGCGCTGGCCCCGCAGCAGGAGTGGCAGGAGCAGGACCCACAATGGGCTGCCAAAAAGTGCTAAACCTAATAGCCATAAATTCACAGTGACCGTGAAGCCGACGCAAAGACCAGGCTAAGCTGGCGGCCTTTGTTGACTGGCGGAACAGTTTTCGGTTGGGGAAATGATTAAAAACCCTAACACGGCCTAAACAAATAGCGTTACGCATGTTTTCGATAGTCCTGTCGACCCGAGACCTCCTCCTTCGCTCTGCGGGCTTATGCAAATAAGCAACTAATTAAACTGATGTAAATCAGCTGCGTCCTGGATCTGGGCTCCTGGGTTTGGGTTCGGGTCGCCACGGTGGCCTTTTGGGCGTGTGACCTTTTCGGCCAGATCGAACACCTGCTCCGCCGGCTTATTAGAAATCAAAGGAGAGATAACACGACTTGGCGCTTTGATGTTGCCAACGGCAACAGCAGTCGGCAGTGGCTAAATAATTCGCTTCTCTTTGGGCTTACAGCGGTTAATGCAATTGGTCTGGCCTCAGATGTTGTGGATTTTCGTGGAGAAGAAGGTCAGATACTTAATTTGGTCCCAAGAGTAAGGATTTACCATTACTGGGTATTTAATAGTAGTTCTTATTTTGAAGAGAATGCCTTTTTTGTCGAATATTTTGAAAACTAGAATTAATTCCCTACCTTAGTCTTGTTTCATATAGTTTCTAATAACATAATTTATAGGAACTCAATTAAAATCAATATTAAACAGTCTAATTTTGTATATTTATATTTTAAAATAAAGCAAAAGAGTCAAGAAATCTATCCCAGAAAATCCCGTATAAAATACCAATTACGTTTATTTAAATTTAAATCTAACTCGTATTTTACTTTAAATATTTCCCCCACCAACTGAAATACAAATCTCATTTTGAAGCATGGCAGCTGTGGAAGTCCACTAGAAAAATTACCCGCCACTCCCCTAGATTTGCGCGCTAAAATATGCCATAACTCAAACCGTCTCTGACCACAGACAACGCGCCCGGTCGTTGGCAGCACCGGCTTGTCCATTAGATTTACGATTTTAATGACGCCAGACTCTGGCGGTGATGTGCCAGAGAAGCCGAATATAAATAATTACCAGGCTAAATATGATTTGTCCACGGCGGACGGGGCGCGAAGTGTCCTGGATGCTGGCTGCTGGCTGCCGAGAACAAGGACAATGGCCTGTAGCTAAGGCGATGGCGGTGGCCAGCTTGGCTCGGGTCTCGCGTTTCCGTTTCAAATTAAAACTTTTTGACAGCGTGGCGAGGCAGGAGCGAAATAATAAAGGCCGGCGAATATGCGGACACCCGGGGGCGCGGCTGTCAAGGTGCCTCACATTAAAGCACATTCGGCCGGCACCGGTCAACGGTCAACGAGCAACGGACACCGGAAATGGCCCGCCATTTGCGCGCCTTTTAATTATGCAATGCACGACAAAATGGCGTCACTCGCGCGGGCATGTGTGCGTTTGAGTGTGGCAGTAAGTGCTTGAAAATGTTATTAGTTTTAATTAATTTTAAATGTGCGGACTAAAACCGGGCAGTCAGCCGGAACACGCAACCAGCTAAAAAAAACTAACAAAAAGTATAAAGAAAGCGTCTAAACCTTCGTGTTTTTCACCAGGGGCAGCATTTTGCACTTATGCAGTTTGTAAATTATCCTCTACGCCGGCTGACTTTTGTGTGCCGCCTGGCCAACGAGTCGCGGTCGTGTGCAAATCAAATTAAATGCGAATTTTGTTGAATTTAAAGCACTCGTCGCACACGTGTCGTATGCTTAATGGGCCAGGACCATAAACCTAAATAAACGTTGCGGCCATTTGCCTTTTTTCATACGTGTTTGTGCTTAGTTTGGGCCAAGAGTTGTTGTCGTGTTTGAGGGCAAGTCGGCGGATACATAAACTTTATTAAATGGTTCGTAACACCGAAGGGACGGGTGTAAAATGTTTTATTTTACAATGTGCTAAAACAGGAGTGCTGGCTTTATTTTGCATTTATAATTTGGGCACGACACTGTACAGTATTAAAAATCTATACAACTCTTGGATATTCAAACTAGTAATAGTATAATTAAGCTTTTTATACCAGCAAATAAAAACTAATCCAATCGATACACTGTTTTTATGCTTTTTTTATGAAGGAAGAGGAGGAAAATATATATTTAATACTGATTTAATGGCTGCTTCAAGGGAGCGGCCGTAAATAAATTAACAAAAGCTTCAAGGAAATCACTTAAGAGCAGGAAGCTCCCATCATACATAATTCTGTTAAAAAAGGACTCCTCGTTAGGGTATTTAGCTCCTGGTTGGCCCACAGCGCAGCTTCCCACTCCCATTGTTAAACTTCGATTTGACACTGATAACCGGGCAAAGGGACAGACAAGGGCCAGCCTTCAGCCCCCAGCTGGGTCCTGGCATTTGCATAATTACATATAGGGGGAGCTGAAGATCCTGCGGCGCAGGAGGAGGAGTTGTCACAACTCCCAGGGACGTTGACACCGAACCCGGGGCCAGACAAGACGGGGCATATGCACAACTTTATATCTGTATTGGCCATGGCACAAAATTAATGGTCCTCTCCCCTTTCAGCGTTGGCCAGAAGCCCAGAAGCACAAGGGTTTACATTAGCTTATGGCCCACAAGGCGATGTCCTCGGCTGGGCTTAAGTGGCCATCTGCAGATGAATGATAGCGGTTGGGACCACTAGCCACAGCCAAGACCTCCTGGTCGCCCCTTTGCAAATAATTAGCCTAATAAGGAAATAATACAAGTTGGCTAGTGCAAATTGCTGATAAACTTATCTTGGAATTTGTTAATCGGCTGGAAAAGTACACAAAAAGAAAATCTTACAAAGGAAATGGATGAAATTATAATAATATCTCCAACTAGGAAGAAAAATCTATAGTTTTGTATCAAAATACAGACATAAAACTTAGTTTAATGCTTTTTATCCATGCGGTAAAGTAAAAATATGTCTCTATTAAATTTCAGAACTTAAAGACTTTTTCTTTTCTATGAATATTGTTTCAAATTTTATGATATTCTTGTCTTTTATTTAAGTATTTTGACTATTTAATATCATTTAGTTTAAAAACGATGCAATATTTTTTCAAGTTGATCAATAATTGAGTTTTAATGGCAGTTTGTCTATATGCAAAACTGTCATAAGCCGGCATTTTGTCTGCCAAAGTAAACCACTGAGCCAGCGTCGTATGCGCAATATTCATGAGCTGCATTACGCATACGCCAGGTGTGCAGTGCCAAAGCCAGTGCCTATCCCAGAAAAGTTAACGTTAACATGCATAATGAAGTCGCTGCAGGATATGGCAAATATTCCGAAATTCCTACATAATTCAGCGAATAAAACGCTTAAAGACCGCTGTCACGAGGCCCACGGGAAGTGGACTCCCCATCAATTTTGTGGCATAAACCATTTTGATTGCCGCGCATTTCGCACGCCGTGCCACCGCAAAAAAAGACAATAATAAAAACGCGAGTTCCAAGATAAAGTCGTGCCATGTGGCGTTCAAAAAATAGCTCACGGCCACACGGACGATACCCAAATAGACCGTGCAGATGAGAGTGCCCGGGCCAGCATCGGCCCGCTGGGCTGCCGCTGCGTGGCTGTTACATCTGTCACATCTTCCCTCTGACAGTTGGCCAAAAGCGATTGCCAAATGGCAAACTAGAAAAGTGTGTCACTTGGAAGAGTAGCTGGCGGTGGGGGTACCTGCACAATTTATGGCCGAGATGAGGCCGGGAAATCCACTTTTGCAATGACAAACATTTATTACTTAATAAACACAGGAACAGAATGCGAACCGCGCCCACTCTGTGGCCCTTGGTCGGTCGAGTGAAATTGAAAAAGCCCCAGAGACGGAAGAGAATGAAAAAGTTTGTGTTAAGGGCTTAGAGAGGCTTGCGACCCCGAAGATGATGTTCGAGTTGTTTTCGCAGCAGTTCTGGCCTTTGAGCTGTTGTTGCCGGCTCTCTTTTTACAGCGCTTAACTGAGCCATTCGTGCGTTAAATTATAGCCAAAAGTCTTCTGGGGCCCCTTTGGCCTGTCCGCCGAGAGTCTGACAGTCTGCCAAGTGCCTGTTGCCTGCTTTCTGAGATTTGCTCAGCGCCAAATCAAACAAATCGTCAATTTGTACTTTCATTTACTTTCCTGCGCGCTCGACGATGAACAACAAAAGCAAGGGGGGCGGGGCAGGGGCTGCGAGCGAGCAGGCGCACCGGAAATCGCACGGCTGCCATTTTAAGCACCGGCTAAATAACAGTTAATCGACGCGTCGCCTGTCATCGTAGCCATCGCAGCCATCGCAGCCATCGCAGCCATGATTGCCGCCGCCTTTGTTGCCATCGCCCACCGTTGCCTGTTTGCCGCTCACTGCTGCCTGTTGTTATTCTTGGTCTTCACCCACTGTTGACCATTGTCTGCCATTCCGTTTTGGCTTGTTTGCCCGCCAGTTTGTTTATTTGCTTTAACTTTCCAGCGAGCGCGCCCCTTTCGCAAAAAAAAACGGAGGAAAACGATTTTATAATTGACATTTGGGTTGCCTAATTGGCCGGACCATCGTCGTTGTCCTTTATTGGCCGGGAAAAAAGCGCATAATTTAGCTTTAAATTATGATAAAATGATCCCTAGATGGCAGGACTGGCGGAATCCAGTATCGAATGGAACGAAATTCTCAGAGGGCCTAAATGGGGAAATGGTTACAACCTATTTTTGTGCTATATCTTTCTTGGAACTAGGCCAGCAATTTATTTAATGCCTTTGCCTGTATACTAAACAATAAGCAATCTGATTTAGCAGGAACTGCAAGGCCCCTTAACTTTGATACATAATAAGTTTAAACTCTTATACAGAATTTACTCCGTTAACTGAAGATTTTCTATATACTTAGGACATAAGTTCAAATATCTCAACCTTTATTTTCTAGCCATTTCCTGGACTTATAAAAGGCTTCATCCCTTTGGAAATCGAATACTTTTAGTCCTTCAATCAGCGCTGACCCAGATTCCAGGCAGTAACTGATATTTTAACAACGATTGCTGTCCATTGGTCGCTCATTATCCCCAATGAAATGCAGCCATCAATCACGGCAACCTGGACAGGCCAGAGAGCTCCGGCGTACTGTCCCATATGGGCTCGACTGGCAGTCTAATGAAACACGATTTCCGCTTTCTTCCAATAAGCAATCAAGTCGGGAGATTAAATATATATACATGCGTGTGTTGGGCCTACAATATGCGCAACATGCTATGCATGTCGCATGTCCTGAATACCGGATAATGCCCTATGACAGGAGCGTGTACTCGAACAGCGAATTTCAATATTTTCATTTATGGCCGGCGCCTGGGCTGCTCCGGGTGTTGAGTCTTATTTGGTTTTATTTTTCCTGGGTTCCTACATATTTTTGTGTTTTTTTTTGTGGCGCATGTGCGAATACAACAACATGGCCAAGCTGGAAAAATGAAAGCTTGCATTGTTGGCCATATTTCGTGATTAATATTTGATAAGACCCACATGTAAACTAAACAAAATCAATATCCAGGTGCCGAGCCAGTTGGGATAGAAGCAGGTCATATAGCTGGACACTGGGACACAGAATACTTAGCTGGGGGCAGCCAGGACACAGTCCAGGACACAGAGTGTGTTAATATTCAAATCCGAACCACGGAAAGGATGTCGGGGAGTCGTTGACATGAGAGTCACGTAACCTGACTTAAGTCTCGAGCTTGTTTCCAAGACTTCGACTTATTGACAGACGCGCCGAAAGTTATGAAAACATTAAAACGGAACGCCTTCCCTGGGGCGGGTCTATTTCCCCCTCTCTCTCTGTTTCTTTTTGGCCAAAAAAGGGTCTCAGCTTTGGCCAAATTATGGTACACACAAAAAAGCAATGGGAAATGAAGAAATGGAGAAATGGAAGGCAGAGAAATGTGAAATGCGAAAACGAAACAAAATTGCCAAACACTTAGTCAAATGAAGCTGCGACTGCGAGACCCGGGCGCATTTTCCGGACGAGAGCCTCGGAAAATTTGCCTCTTCTTTCGTATAAAATTATAAATTTATGGCTGGCGTTTGCACAAAGAATAAATATAAATAAAAAGAGTAATGAGGCTGGGCAGGGGCCAGCAGTAAACGCTTGACTAGCTGCCAGTCGGAGTGAAAAAGAAAACAGCTCGTAAAGGCCGCCAAAATAGTTGACTTTACACTCCCCTGCTTTTCACCTTCCTCTCACCTTGGTGCTATAAATGCTTTTTGCTGCTTGGCCAAGTTTAAACGGCGTAGAAAAAGGTACAAGTCCAACTTTGTTAGGACCGAACTAAGCATTCAAAGTGCCAAGTATCGTCCCCAGAGGTTTCTTTTGTAATTAATAGTGCCATATAATGTTTATAGTCTAGACTTCTTGGAGTATATTTGCCATTAACAGAATGTTCTTTTTTTTACGAAAGTAAGACATAGTACTTGTACTTTTAAGGAAAATTAATACAAGCGGGTAAGCTACCTTTTCTAGTTAATATTCGCTCTTATCCAAACTGATTTATTTCTCCATTTATCTATACTTTATCCCCTTTGTCCAACTGATTATAGGACACTTCTCAGGACCTTTCCTGTGTGTAATTGAAGCAATCATGGTAAATCCACATAATTCAGTTGTAAGTGCGAATTAAACATTCTCAAGTTGTCTGCCGGGTGACATTGTGAGACTCCGTCACGCCGGCTGACCCTTGCAGCCCAGATGGCTACCCGGCCAGGTCCCTGGCCCACACCCGCATCCCCTCCAGACGGGGGCCACGGCTAACCGTAAATAAAGTTGACTCGCCGACGCCATCGACTTCGAGAGCTCGGAATGGAGAGCTACTTGCCGCCGACGACAAATTGTACGTGCGTAAATTGGCCGCCTGCCAAAAAGGTTGTTGACTTATGGCCAAGACGGCTGGCTCACAAATTTGGCCAGCCAAGTGCCGTTGCCTGGCACTGGGCGTCTTCCGCTTTTGGCCGAAACCTCCGCCTCCTCGGCGTCGTCTTCGTGGACCGTTTCCTCTGGCCGAAGGGCCGAGGAGCGGGGAGCGAGCGTGACAATGTTCAATTCATTGCCGGCCATTCAGAATTTTAAGTAATTGAAGGCAACGCACACGCTAACTAGCCAACAATTCCGTTTAATTATGTAATGTCCAGACGATTTATGACCCGGTCTCGAAGGCACAGGGGAAAATGGATTTGCATTTTCACGCTTTTCATCAAATTAGCTGGCCAAAATTTTGGCTGGCCCCGAAAGTGTGTCATGTTTTGAGCGGATCATTAATATTAAAGGCAGTTGAATTGCGGCCGATATCGAGTCATCGCTTAATTAATATAAATTACATAAAATAATTATTATAACGTCTGGCTTAACAATTGTACAATTAATTGTTTATAGCCATGATTGCTTGGATTACTATATTTATTTTGATATTTTTAGGACTAAGTCAATTAAAATAAATATAATATTTCATTGGAACTTTGTGCTTGGACCTGAACCACTCAAAAAACTATGATAATATTCTAAAGAACCTGGCAGTTGTCTAAGAAATTAATGAATATTAAGTTTTGAAGAGGAATAAAGGCTTTTTCCTAAAATGAGATTAATAATTTTTCAGGAGAAGCTAATAATATATGACGTTACAACATAATAAAGCCCAAAAAATGTTTCAATTAATTGTTAAAAGCATTAACAGCTTGGGTTTCCAGTTATTTACTTTTTTTTTATATTTATTTCAAGGCAAAGCTAATTAAAATAAATATAATATTTCATTGGAACTTTGTTTTGGGCCTGAAAACCTTCCAAATCTATGATTATATTCTAAAGAACCTGGCAGTTGTCTAAGAAATTAATTAAGTTTTGAAGGGAAATATCTTTTATCATGAAATGAGATTACTAATTTTTCAGGAGAACCTAATAATATATGACGTTACAACATAATTAAGCCCATAACACTTAGCCAAAGAGTGCCTGTTTATTTCCATAATAAAGTGCACTTGGAAATTTATTTGAGTTAAAGGAAAGATAATAAAAAATACAAAAAAGCGAAGTAAAGGCACTCTCATAAATTTCAATTCGGGCTGTTAGTTAAAGCCGAACCCCCAGACCTTTTGCACGTATTTTTTTATGTTTTTAATCTCGACCAAACTCTAAATCCGGCAAACTCCGTCTGCGGTTCGGAGCCCGGTGCTGTGGTGCCTCGGCTTGGGTGGGCGGTGTGTGCCGTTTATCATTATATATATATATATATATACCGACGTATTGGAACATATATCGCTGGAGTAGTTGGCTGTTAATTTCGCACATGCGGCACCCAGGCCGGGCCGCTTGGCGGCTTGAATTGATTTTTCGTTTTTGGCTTATGTGTGTCCACCGGGGCACTGTCTATAAAATTTATGACAACCAAGTTAATTCAATTTCAGCCATGTGTCAATCAGCAGCTGCATTTAAGTGGAAAGTTATGTGCAGCCGATCGATCCCCGACAGTCTATGTCGTTTTATTTTGACACATTTTACAGCTGACATATAGTAGGCCGGTGCCTTTGATGATTCAAGACACTAAGAGGCTTTTTTAATCACACTGTTTTACCTATTAAATTTTATTAATATCAGACCTATGACACAAATGATGTTATATTAAAAGCTATTTGCGACCTACAACCTCGTTTTAAGTCGCCTCTACATATTTCCCTTGTGCATTTTAGATGCAGGCCTGTGTCTCAGTTCTACATTTTCAATCGAATGGCACTTAATTAAAGGGGACGTCAATCCGCAGCCGGGCAGTAAATTATCCCCTCCGCTTGTCGGCCTTAATTGGCCTTTGAATTGCACCTGTTGAGACGGCCAATCTGGCAGCAGTTTGGCCTAAAGCCAGCTGCACCAGCAGAGAGCCAGAACCAGAGAGCCCGCCGAAAGCGACCTGACCCGCTTGTGTCAACGGCATCTCAGAATGCCAAAGCCTGTGATTCCCCCGCTCGGATGCCAAAGGCCACGCGGTGCAACAGGCAAATCATGTTGCTCCGTGCCCCATGAGGCTCGAGGAACGTGCTCGGGTTTGTGATCTCCAGCGGCTGAGTGCTGAGCGCTGGGCATTAGAAATTCATTGTGATGGAAATGACAAACGCCACAGGGGCACGGAGAGAAAATAGTTATAAAAGATCTACATTTAGAAGAATATTGATTTAAGGAAATCGCTCAAAGATACACTTCATACATCTCAGAAAGCTTTACTTATATTTATTACTCAACAAACTGTCAGTATTTTAACCAAACAAGCTCTCCACTCTTCATTTGTTTCTATTTAAAAACTAATCATCTTATGACCCATATATGGCACATATTTTCGCCTAGTGCACAGCCCACACTCTAGCCACCACAAATGAAAGTGTATCAATTGTATTTGCCATTCGGAAATGCCAAAAATGTTGCTGTTCAGCGACATCGACATCGACATCGACATCAACATCGACATCAACATCAACATCCATATCAGCGTGGCTGGCGGCCACAAAAAAAGTGGGCAATTTGGCAAAAGCCACAAGGAAACAAAGCCCTGACATTGCCCCCATCGATTTGCATTTGCTGGGAGAGAGGTGTGTGTGTGTGTGGCATGTGTGTGGATGACGAATGTGCGTGTTGCCATCAAGCAGCCGCCGCGTGGTCCCTGCCCAAAGTACGAGGGTGGCGAGTCGGAGGCAGGGCGACCGGTAATTGGGAAATCATCCATTACAACCGGCTAATGGAAACTCGGTAAAATTGTCGCTAAATTCGATTAAGTGTGTAAGCATCGGGGGCTTTGATATCGATGAAATGCCACCAATCCGGCGACCCATCTGCCTAACCGCCCCCCGGAAGCCCATGTTTGTATCGCCGTTTTGCGTTTGACTGATTGCCTCGGTTGGCCTTTATGCGTCCGGGCCCTCTTGGCTTCGGCCATTTCCACAGCCAGCCAACACATAATTATGTAACTCAATTTGGTGGCCGTGGTGGCGGGTCTGGGCCCGGGCAAAAGACCATTATTTATAAACACAATTTAATTAAAATTCATTCTGTGTCTTGAACCAGAAACGAGCACAGAGACCGGCCCAGGAGCATTACGTTAGCATACAAATATGTTCGTTAAACCAAATTTAAGCATCCTAAATGCTTATTCCTGATTTGAGAGCAACAGCGACGTTCTAAATGCCAAATACTGTCTCCCACTGGGGGCATATATCTGCTATATATTATCTTTAAGCTTTAATAAAATAACCAGCAGCATAGCACTTTCATTAAATTTTTCCCAGTCATTGTATTGTATTTTAAAAATTGAGCTTGTCACTAGCAGATTTAAAGAAAATTGCTTATATATATTTACTTTTCAATTAAAAAGAACAGAGCCTGAGGCGATGGCTGGTATGGAAATTAGTTCCAACTAAAACCAATAATAAAATGGTAGCTCTAGATTTTTGCATAAGAGAATTATTTGTCAACCGTCTGACTGGGTCTTGGGTGTACAAATACCTAAAATAAATATTTATGTTTTAATCAAAATAAAGCCAGACTGAATAAATACCAAATCCTGAGAAATAATGCCCCATTCATCAAGAATTTCAATAGAAGTATAAGCTACTCTTTGTAAGATGGCATTATTCGGAGTGTGTCCCATCAAAAGGACTTAAAGGAAAATTAAATCATGAATTGATAGTTTCTAATGATAAAGTGATAGCTTCAAGCGATTTCTTGTATGGAAATTAGTTCCAACTAAAACAAATAATAAAAGAATTATTTGTCAACACTCTGACTGGGTCTAGGGCATACAAATGCCTCAAATAAATATTTATTTCTTAATCAAAATAAAGCCAGACTGAATAAATACCAAATCCTGAGAAATAATGCTCCATTCATCAAGAATTTCAATAGAAATATAAGCTACTTTTTGTAAAATGCCATTACTCGGAGTGTGTCCCTTGAAAGGGGCTTAGAGGAAAATTAAATCATGAATTGATAGTTTCTAGTGAAAAATGATATTCCCCTCTCAGATGGGTTTAAAAAGACCCCAGGTCGTGGCCCCTGTGAACTGTCGGCTTGTTTGTATGGAAATTGTATGAAAATTGCACTTGAAACTTTGCCTTGAGCTGCTGGCTGCCACTGCCATTGCCACTTGCCACTTGCAGTTGAAAGTTTAGCCATATTGCAGCCTGGCCACATCTTCGCTCCTAGATTCTTTTATATATATTGTTAAATATTGATTGGCCCCGTCTAAGGTTAGGGCAAAGTTTCCACCTGAAATGGAGCCGAAGCCGGGGTATATAAATATAATAAAATCAACAGCAATTGCGAAAATCCCGCAGTCAGGTGCCTTGGGGGTCAAGTTTCATTTATGTGGTTGGTTTGCCCAGCGGAATACGAGAAGCCGTGCAACATGCTACTATGTGCCAGGCGATCCCAGTGCGTTTCCATTGTGTGTGCATTCCTTTCTTGTCGGACATTCCGGGTGAGCAAATAGAGAAAGGCTTTCTCCAATCCGATGACAGCGAAGGAAACCAAACAGCAGCTGCGAAATAGCTTGGGCACTTGATTTCAGATCTTTAAGAACTCTAGTACCTTGCACAGAATGTAAACAAGGCACCAGTGCGGTCAAATTGTAATTTTGTGGCTAAATCTGGGATTTTCTCAGAGTTAAATAGCATTTTTAGGTCATGGTTATTTCTTATGCAATATTATAGAAAGTGTTTTCCGTCTGCGTTCTATTTCTTACTCACACAAAGGCATGTTAGATACACATGTCATTATCTAGCTTCAAATATCATTTCTTTATAGATATGTAACTCCAGAAAGATAAGATATCATTGGAAATCCCTGTCCCTGTCAGGTTCATTGAACCACAGCCCATGGAGTTTCTCCCCTAAGTTGGCTTGATTAATTGACGATGACCCAGCTAAAGGCTTAATGCCAAGCTTCCGTGCGAGCCGCAGATATACTTATTATATCAATTAAGGTAAGCAACAATGCTTTCCATTGTCGTCCAGCCGCCAGTTGGTTTGTGCCAACTCATAGGGAGGGAATCCAACTTTCCATGGCTGCCTCCCGCTCTCCTCTTCAAGCCATCCCAGTCACTGTAATGGCCATAATGAGTATCATGTAATGCCAGACGCGTTCGATTCGAGGTACTCGGCACTCGCAGAGGAAAAACCAAATGCAGGCGACATTAGCAACGACTGCAAATTAACATTTTTCAAAACTTTTAAGCCCGACGACACGCGGTGACACTTTTGGAGAAAACTGCGTACCATTCGAAAGGCAGGCAGCATTACTCTACGCGTAATTACGCCACTGGGGAAAAGGCAGAAAAATAAATAAATGTTTTCCCCTTTGGAAGGGGGAAAGGGGGGTGGACACGCAGTAAAACAAACCGCTGGCAAATCGCATTCGCTGCACCGTTGACAGTTGTAAAATGGAAAGGTTGCCGGGAGTCCGCGGCGGACAGCCAGCAAATGTGCCTTCGGAAGATGCAGCTGCTACTGCGCCACTCATCCTGCTGCAAAAAGCTGCTGCTGCTGCTGCTGCTGCTTCTGCCTTGGACAGTGACTGATGGTCTGGACCAGCCACGGCGAGCTCCGCTGGCATCCAGCACCGATGATTACGCCGATGACGATGATGAAGTTGGCCATGACAGGGCAGCATTTAAGCAGCGCTCGGCACTTAGATAAGTATATATAAATTATGAAATCGCGTCTCTAAAAGACAGCAGACAGATCGCTCTAGTTCTGTTGGACTTCATAAAAAAGTACAAGAATTTATGGCTTAAGATGTGAGCATCTTAAAGCAAATTGAGATCCTTCGTTTAAAATTATAGAAATATTTCATAAATTCAAGGAAAATATTGTTTTTATGGAGTGCATCGATGCACTTGAGCTCTGGAAATTCAATCGTTTAGTTTTGATGGGATTTTGCATACAAATCTGTATGCAAATTCTGGGATACATGTAACCAACCGTCCCCCTTTGGGAAAGCACTTGGGAGCTGCGCCGCTGCACGTATCCCCATTAAGCCGGCCCCCCGTCGAGAGTGTGTGCTCCCCCATGTGGCCATGCGTAGGGAGATCCCGTGGCTCCCATGGCCCAGAACCCACTCAAATATGCTAATCCACTGGCAGTCCACAGACCTCCGGCGGCCCACATTCGAGTGCAGGTTCTGCTGCTGGTTTGGCCTGGTTCCTGGCGGAGTAAGTAGTTGCACAAAGCAGCCACATGGCCAGAGAAAGTAATCTGATATGGCCGAAACCCAGATGAGTTCTATGAGAGAACCTACTCCTTTCTGTTTACTACTCGAGGTGGGGATAAATAATTACTGCCTTGAAAGTGATAAGTGAATAAGCAACATTTTATTTTAAATAATAATTAGAGACTAATGCTCTCTTTACTATATATTCTTTCTTTAAATCATTTATATGTTAGCTTCCTTTTCTCTATAAAGACACAACTACAAATTTTAAATATTAATCAGAGACTTATTCTCTCTTTACTATATTTTCTTTTAGTTAAATCATTTTTATGTTAGCTTCCTTTTCTCTATAAAGGCATGCTCGCAATAGGAAGCTCAGATGAGTTCTATGGGAGAACCTACTCCTTTATGTTTACTTCTCGAGGTAGGGATAAATAATTACTGCCTTGAAATTGATAAGTGAATGCAGCTAAGTAGTTAGAGAACAACATATTTTAAATATTAATTATATAAATATATTCTTTCTTTAAATCATTTTTATGTTAGCTTCATTTTCTCTATAAAGTCACGCAGGCCATAGGAACTCTCTTCCATTGCTCCTGACTGACTTGGCCAATGAAATTCACTTTCTTGGCCATTCCTCCTCCCAGCTTTTTTTGCAGCAGGTCAGGTTTTGTGCGCAAACAACCGGTTTTCCGCCTCTGCAGCTGGAAAATTTGTTTACAATAACTCTGAGTTCGAACATCGGGAGAACGGACGAGCTGCTGATGGAGCGTAAGTGCACTCAAGTGCGTTACTTTTACTTTCTTTCGGTTAGTCGGACTCATTAGCTGGCTTCCAGGGGGCTGGCTTTAATTTCATAACGGCAGCCGAAGAAGGCTCAAGAATGCTGGTAGAGACGCTCTTTTTTGGCAACTATTTCATGTACATGCTCTTGACGGTCTGCTCAAACTTTCTCTGCGAATAACTTTGGCCCAGAGTCTCAAGCCTAGTACACAGAGGATTTAAATACAATAAAGCAGATATTTATCTATGTCTTGTCAGGTATTTTGAACTCTACTTAATTCTCTTAATTTTATTAGAAAAATTACTGTCCTTCCTTCTTTTCTATTTTATAGGCAGGGCCTTTAAATGCTTGGCTTTCGGTAAGATTGCTTTTACTTGATGTACTTATTTTTTAATGGTGTGAAAATACCTTAAATGAATATTTCTCCCAGCTTAAGCTTAAATTCCTCGTTTTTCTCCGTGCAGACTTACGGAAACCGACCAGCACGACCACAAGGCAGAGTCTGTTTCCAGCCAAAGCTGCCGGTGGTGTGAGGTTGTTTTGTCTTTTCGACTCTGGCTCGGTCAGAGGGAGGTTCGCAAAGTTTTATGCCAAAAGTTTTCTGGGCCAGATCTTCAACTTGGCCAAGAGATGCGGAGTGGTGTGGGCACAACGACTACTATGTCTGCACCTTTTCCACCTGGAAGACCGTTACTTGCACTAATCAGAGCCGTCGGCTGCCCCCAAAATGTGTTTGCATTGCATTGGAATTGGAAACGAGATCTGCAAAAGTTGAGTAATTGAGCTGATTCTGCTTCGCTGGTCACTCGAACCGGAGAACTATTTCTCGGCTGGATTCGTGCGAGAACAACAATGGGGGCCGAGGCTTTAAGCCAGCTTAGAGGCCACTGAGCCACTGGGAGAAAGGCACAGATCACCGAGCGGATTGGGCCATAAACTGAAGAGCCAGAAGTGGCGGGAAGAGCGCCCTCACTCTTTATTGTGTGACATTAAAGCGCTGCTATAATGAACATAATATTATAAAATAATAAAATTGTGCCTTGAGGCATTCCTGCCTGGTTTTCTCCCAGTGCAAAGTCACCGACCAAACAAGGGAACAGCGAAAGACAGGCTCAGAGACACTGGAGGCGAGCCACGAGAACAAAGCAATAAAAGGCCCGAGAAGTGGGCTGTTGTTAGCTGCCTGCTTCCTATGCCTGGGAATGGAAAATGGAAATGCCCAGGAAAATGAAGGAAATGCAGCGGAGAGACGCTAACATGGCAGGCAATACGCATATGCTTGACACGGAAAATGCAGTGGCAGCGCATACTAATGCCGGGCTGGAAGTCGAAGCTCATAAAAATGACTTTTGTGGCCTAAAATGCCACCCCGCGAAGCCAGGCCATAAGCGGCATCTGACTCAGAAAGCCCACGCTTAATACAGCCCACAAATATCGGGGATATCGGAGGCAGTAGCCGAGGTAGCCTCCATTATCGGTATCTGGAGATTATCGTGTGGGCGCCAAATGAAAATTGCGTGCAATTATCCAAAGATGATATCAGCAGTGACTGGCGTCGAATATGCATATACCTTATAGCCAGCTCCATTAGGGCTTTATCCCCTGGGCTGCGATTTGTTTGTGTTTTCCACGCTTTTATCGCCGTGCCTCGAACTGGTTTGCTATAAATAAACAATTGTTTTAATGCAAAGAGAGCGAATGCGACCGCTGCAGACGCTGCCCCTGGAATGTCGCCAATAAATAAATAAATAAATAAAATAATAAAAAAATATATTAATATTCCTTGGGCTGACCTGCAAAAGGCTGAATTAAAGGCCATAAAATTGTACAACAATTACTGAATATATTCTACTAAATGTACAATTTTCCAAGGTAATAGTTCAGCTGCAAGTTCAGCTTTATACCAACTGAAATATATCTTTTGCTAAACTTAATTAAGATGATTTAAGAAGCTTTTAAATATCAAATCTATTCCATTAATTTAATCTCAGTTTTACCATGAAATGTAAACATCTTTTATATGTATTTCATTGTTAAATTTATTTTATTTTGCTTAAAGCCAATTAGAAGTAGCCTATTAAATATTTTTTTAAGCTCTTAAACACTTTTTACTAAAGATTTAATTAACTCAATTCATTGAGTCTATTACTTAGCTAATGTATCCGCCGGTCGAGTGGAATAAATCAATAATTAAATGGTTAAATGCAGCTCAGGCCGGAGCTTATTCATCTGTGTAGCTGCCCTCGGGCAGACACACTCACGTAGACCAGATAGAGACAATTCAATTTTAGCCAGCTTATGGCCATTGTTATGGCCATTATTGCTGGCTTACATTTCAAGCGTTGACCGCTGGCGTTGGCGAAACAAAATGAAAATAAACCGCTCCACACTTGGCTGGCCAATAAGAATTTCAATCGCCTCGGCGACACATTGCAGCCACTTCAAGGCAGCTGATGCCACGCCAAAAAAATAGTAGAAAATAAATAACTCTAGAAAACCGCAATAATGATTGTGGCAACAACTGGAAAAAAACAATAACAACTCATACTCTTGGCCACTTTGGGGCTACTGCCTTCAGAAACTGTAACGACTTCTGGTGACTTGGCCAAAGCAGCGGACCAGGTCAAAACACACGGCACACACTGAATGAAACACTTGGTGTTGTACACAGTTTTTATTCACAAATAAAACGTGAATTGAAAGCCTTAAAGTTCTCAGTTGCATTTCCGTTGACCGCCTTCTGATTCATCGGGGTTCGAGACTTATAAATACAAAAATACATATATACAGAACCACTGCATTGGTCAAAATAATAAAGCTGAGAATTTAATTATAAACCAAGCTATAAACTCCACTCAATTGTGGTTAAAAATAAACAATAAAATGTAAAACCCTTCTCAAAGTAAACAAATATTATCAGAATATAATTCTTTAGGGTCTCATAATATTTTATCAATATATTCCACGCCTTTAATGTTAATTCCTTCTAACATGTAGAACCTTAAGAAGTATTATTCTGACCGGTGGTGTGTACAAACGTAGCTATGACTGATTAAATCAGGCCTATTTTGCCGCTTGTTTACAGATTTTTTCCGTCACATTCACAAAAATGTCTCACAGCCATTTAGGCCCATTGAATTCGTCAGGCACAAAACACGCGAAAACAAACAAAGTCGCCGGCAACCATTGACGGACTTGTTTTCGGCCAGATTTTTATTGTATTTGTTTTGTTTCAGCTTTGTTTTTATAATTATTTGCGGCTCAATTGCGTGGCTTAATGTGATTTGACCAATTTGGGTTCTGTGGCAGAGCGTTAATTTGCCTATAATTGTTCTGGCATGTCTATCAGATAATTGCGCAAGGGGATCTGGCAAAAAATAATGAATGAATCGTGGCCAATTTCGCCTTGAGTTGGCTTTGAAAAAATGCTCAAACGGAAGAGTGGTAAGGGGAACTTCTATTCTGATTACCGGCTAAACCTTTCTCCCGCTTGACTCCCTTACTTTCATCAGCTTATCGCGGGTTCATCACCATTTAAGTTCACTTTTGGTAAGACGCCTCGTTAAAGCACTGTTAACCCGATTTGCATTTGGCTCGAATACGGTTTGCGCGACCAGTTCACTCTGATGTGGGTTTGTCACTAGCCAGACCTCTAACTGGCCCAGAAGTATGGCTATCTCTGCCTCAGAGCTCTCGGTGTTGGGGCAGCTGTTTTGGCTTCGATAAAAATGCACATACCAAATACAGCGTCAGGCGCGAAAAGAAAGAAAAATATCGTTATTAAACTCAATAACTGTCACCATTTCTTGCATAAATTATAATAAATTTCTACGCAACGCGGCAACGGCGAACGAATGAAAAACTTCTGAGAGATATTTCGTGTTTTGCAGCGGAAATAGAAAAAGGCCGAGCCACCAGCCAGATGGAAAATTCAGGAAGCTGGCCCAAATGATAATGATAAATGTTCGGAAAGGCCGACGAAAAGGGGGCGTGGTCAGGGGCGCCCACCAAATGAATATTTATGAATGATTAATGAGTGGCAAGCCACGACAACGACCCCCGACACACCGGAGGTGGCCTCTGAGCCGGCGGAGGAAAGTCTCCAATTACCAGGGCTCAATGCACTCCGACTTATCTCGGCAAGCTGTCAAGTCCGTAAAGGCCAATCCCGCAAAAGCACATGACATAATGTGCCCAAATATTTGGATCTTGCGCACATAAATAAGTTTGGCTTTTATGGCGCATCTGATAAGCGCTCGCAACTTGGCTCGTTTCGGCCTTATCGCCCCCAGACAAAAGCCAGCGTCGGAATGCTTTTCCAAACTATAGGGCATCAAAAAAAGAGACACTTCCATTTTGAAAATCAGTGTCAAGACGAGGCCTAAGAATTCGTACATTTATTATGGCCATGCAGCCCCAAGTGCTAATTAAAGCCATCAAGCTGCCAGCCAAGAGACGAGATATTCTCACTTGGAGAGAGTTCGGGGTGGGACGAAGAACTTTTCAGCGTAACTGAGACCAGTTCTCGGCAGAGTTGACGCTTGAAAACTGTCAGCGAAAGCGATTCGAGTGTGGGCGGTACACCAGATGCAGGTGAGTATGTGTTAACAAGTTTGGATTCCTGTGATTAATGTGTTTCATATGACCTTTAGAACGTATTTATGTTAAAAAGTGTTAAAGCCAAAGTCTTTCCTTAAATTCCCTTCATATAAATCCACTACAGCTGTCTGCAATCAAGCCACACCCACAAGTTATAAACCTTTACCACTTTTATAATACCTTAAGAATGCATATCTCTTAGATAAAGTGTCTTTGGGGGCTTAAAAGTATTCTATTTATGCTGCCTTTTAGACACCTCTTATCTAACCAACTGGGGAGATAAATACAGCGTGAGAAACCCTGCTCAAAGTGAACCTGATTTATGATATATGTCTCCCTATTTGTCAGTTCATTGCATTGACAACATTGAGGTCTATTGTTGGAAAACGCCCTCAGATCTCTTCACACCTTCGGCAGATACCTGGTCGTATTCAACAGATACTTCTCCTATTTGTCACTGTGGCTGCGGAGATTCGTCATGGCCTGCTCGATTTGCCAGCGACTGTTGCTGCTCCTCAATCTCGTAATTCCCCCGGCACGAAAGGCGCGTTGCGAATTGAGTTCCAGTTCCGAATGTATCTATCTTGGTAACGGCCCGGAATATTGGGCCACGTTGGCAAGGGAATCGGGCCGAACTTGCAGCGGAGAAAGGTAAACAGACGAAGGGAAATAAAAGCAACAGGGACCGAAAGTATCTGAGCCGGGGAGTGGGTGCATCCACACACGCGTGAGCTGTGTGTATAATGTCTGCGGCACAGGCTCAGATACTCCAAATGAGACAATGGGGAGGTGCGGCGCCTCGTGGAAGCAAAGTATCTTTTACCTCCGCGGTGACGCTGCCTCTTTGTTCTTTGACTCCGCTCCTTAATTAAATTTATAACCGTTAAAATAATCAGAGCCGTGCGCGAATTCCTCCTGTGCAAGCTGCCTTCAGTTGCCCAGAAACAATTACAATGGCCAAGCAGGGGCTTGCAGAGGCAGAAAACCCATTAGCTTCTATGTTTTACACAGGTAAACGATGAAAGAAAAAGATCGAAGAAATCACATTCTAAAATAATTAAATCCAAGTCTTCTAATTAGTAATTCAAATAAAAGGGATTGTTCTTGAATTTATTCATTTACTTCAAATTCTTAAAATATTTTTAAAAAGACTATTATCTTTTGTTTCGATAACAGTTAATGGTTCTTTATTTCTAGAACTGATCAGCAGTTAAATTCCTTATCTTTGCCCCAGCTAAACCAGCCCAAATAAGTGTATTCTTTACCTCTTAGGCTGTGAGATACTTTCGTATCTGGCGGCTGGCTGTCGTCGTTCGTGGAAATTGCTTGGCAAACTGTGTGCTTGCCAATTCGCCAAATTCTGTCTTGTTTGGCCAAGAAATTATCCAATTCGTTGTCGGAGTTCGCTGGGTTCGTTGCTTTCGTTGCTGCTACTTTGCATAAACCGCCGTCATTCGATTCGATGGCGATTACAGGCGGTGCTGCGTGCGGCTGCGGTATCTGCCAGATACCTTTCGTATTGGTTTATGTATTATTCTGATATCGGGCCGGAGTGGAAAGACACGGGAAAGAGCACTCTGCGGGTGACACACAGGTAGAAAAACACAAATCTTAAACCGGCAATCTCAACGCACTCACACTCGCACACAGACACCTCCGAGATACAGCGGAGAGTTGTATCTTTCGGCAGCTAAACGCGACGTTCGCTCGGATCGAGACGCGTTCGTTGACTGAAGTCGGATTGCTTTGCTGGGGGAAGTCGGGTCGAGTCGAGTCGATCGCCGAGATTCGGGATTGAAGCGCGGCGTCGCGCGGTTGAAAGCAGCAGGTTGAAAGCGGGCTCTCATCGCAGCACAGTGGGCCAAACCGGGCAATATATCATTAAATATTTGATTCAAACACCACCTCTTGATTTAATTATAAGTAATAGTCTCCTGGTTTCAGCTGTTCTCTGTCATTTCTTTGTAGTTCTAAATACTAATCAGAGTTCTAAGGTATCTCAGAACTATCACATTTTATTTTAAATAAATATATACAAATATAAATAGAATAATTCATGGGTAGATGTCCAAGTTAATCTAGGATTCCTCAACGTTTGTAGGCTTCTTAAATATTAATAAGCTGAAGGTTTAACCCTTTGCTCACTGTGCGGCCCTGCGCTCTCCCGCTCAGATACTTGGCCTTTCAGCTACTCAGACACTGAGATAGCCAGGTGCGGTACGAGCTAAGTAATAGTTTCCTGGTTTTAGCTTTGCTCTATCTTTTCTTTCTAGTTCTAGAGTTCTAAGGGCATTCTGTCTCTTACATATTTAATTTTAAATAAATATATACAAATTTAAATAGAATAATACATGGGTAGATGTCCAAGTTAACCTAGGATTTCTTAACATTTTTAGAGTTCTTAAATATTAGCTGAAGGTTCTTAATAAAGCTGAAGGTATTAACCCTTTACTCACTGTGCGGCCCTGCGCTCTCCCGCTCAGATACTTGGCCTTTCAGCTACTCAGACACTGAGATAGCCAGGTGCGGTACGAGCTCGGAGCCAGTGAGATACGGTGCTACCTGATGCGCCCTTCTCGCATTATCATTAGGCGGAATGCCACGGAATCGGCGACGTCGCCCGCTATCAGCCTAATTACGTATGAGAAAGTCTGTCGGAAAAGTCGCATTGTTCTTGTTCTCACTGTTCTCCTGTTTTTGGGCTCAGTTCGCGTGAATTGCGAATATTTTCCAAACTGCATTTTCTACTCTGCCTAGGAATGGCATATTCACTAAATGATTTATGTGAGAAGGGAAAGTGATAGTATATGCTTAGTTTTTCTTTGCTAAATAGGAGAGCAAGAGCAGTAAGAATTCTCCAGCAGAGAAAACAAACTTTTCTCTTAACTTTAATAAATGAAAGTAATCATTGCATTAGTTAGCCCGATTAAGCGTATCACCAGGAAAGCAAGTCAGCGTCGAGGCATCCATTTAACTAAATACCCTTAAGCCATCGAAAATTAAAAGCCACTTGCCATGCGATAACTTCTTTGTGAAAGTTCTCGGACCCGGCCAATGGATTTTCGTTTATCACTTTAGCTTCAAATTAGTTTTAAATTCCAGCCAATTTGTGTGTTTTTGCCAACGGAGAGTGTCCCGTAACCGGCAGACACAGCACAGGGGTTTCACTTACGTGTGAATTCGTTCAGAAAACATTTTCACATGCCCCCAGGTGCAGTGGAGTTTTGAGAGCAGTTACAACAATGAGTGGCGGTAATGGGTGACATGCGGCACTGACAAATATATATCATAATTGTTGGATAGCATTTGAAAATTTGTATTTAATTATTGTTAGCCATACGGCCGGGCGCTTTGGGAGCCGGAGCCGGCAGCCGGCAGCCCGCAGCCATTGTTTAATGTTTGTTAAAATTCCGTGCAAAACATATGCCATGTGTGGCATTAATTACGCCCAGAATCGCCGCGGGACCTGCTCGGTAATTTGCATGCAAATTGCAGATGCCCGAGGATGTGCGGGAAGGGCGGCAGGGCGGGCATGAGAGGAGTATCAAATGAACTGAAATCAAAGACGGCCAGAAGCTAGATGCCTTCGCCTTCGTCTGAGGTCATTTGGGTCGGTCTAGGTGCCACCTAATGAGCCCAACCCCGGCGATGAGTGGGCGTTAAGCGGCCAATTAAGCTGCCTGCTGATGACAAAACACATAAAGGCAGGTGTAATAAAAGGTGGTAGTGGTGCCATGGCAGCCGTTGGCTTTCGCAGGCTATCCAGAGCTGCTGACCAGGCGCAAAACTTTTCAGTCGGCTCAGTTTGATGGCCATCGCCGGAAAGTGGAAGTTTGCCGCATGCCAGACGAGCAGCGATTCGCGTAGCCTAGCAGCAAATTATAATTAAAAGTAATCAACGACATTATCAAGGCAAATGTTTGAAGCAGAACTCTCAGTCGAGCACCCAGCCAAGGCCAAGGAGCGGCACAGGGCCAGAACCCAGAAATGCTGCGGCGCAACAAGTCAAAGTAGTTTGGCCCACGGGCTTAGTCTCTGTATTTATACACTGTACAAAGAACTTAACCAGCTTTTAACTTGAAAACTATGTCTTTAGCTGGGTAATTTATCATAATAAAATTTGAATTTTAATAATTATCAAAAAACTACAAATTTAAATTGCTTTCAAAGATTAAAAGCTTATGAACTTAACTCTATTAATTCCTTATTAATGACTGTATCTGATACCTTTTAATAACTATTCAAAACTGAAAGATACCATTGGGAAACTATAATGCCTAAAGAAAATCTATCTCTATATAATATAGAAATATATAAACAATCTTTTTCTGTGTACTTTATAAAAGAATGTAACAATACCTATATTTGTCTGCTGTCTTTTCCCAACTCTCTTTTAAGGTTTTTCCCTCTACGAAGTTCTCTACTTCATATTCAAATAAATACTCCATTTTCGAGGAAATAGACGTTTGTTCTGTGTAGCTCTCCCATTGGAAAGCCGCCGAGGGCGAAGGCGGCCAACATTTGTTGGGAAAACATTTAATTAAGTTCGCTCTGCGCCGGAGAATGATGAACGAGCGCTCCATTAGATTTAATTTACTCAACAAGTATTACGAACATTATCAGTGTTATTAGCTAGATGAATGTGTATTCCTCCGCATCCTGCTGCCACTCTCATCTGTACGTGTCGCTGTCTGAGCCTGTATGTGTCTGTGTGTGTTAACGGAAATGAAGTAAGTTGCTGTTGCTCCCCAGTTGCTACCAACGCGTAGATCATAGCTCAAATTTACTGAAAATTCAACAGGCACCCTTTGAATCATACTATCTTTAACTGGCTTAAAACTTATAGTATAATATTTTATAATTATTAAACAAAGAAAGTATATATTCCTGTAGCTACCAAGAAGTTCAATTTAAGGGTTTTGTTGTTCAAGATTCTTTTTATAATATGCTGAGTATAAAAGATATCTTTTAATGCAATTTCATATCTGGGATGCAGCCTTTACAGGTGCACGCAGCCTTCTGAGTGAGTGCACTCGTTGCCCTTCAAGGATATCAGGCCTTTTGCAGCAGGAAGAGGAAATCAAATGTTCTGAGACCAGGAATATGAGAGGGCTTGACAGCGACCAGCCAGCGAGCAGGAAATCCCTTTGACTTTCACGTTGAGTTCTGAGAAGGGAGAGCTGTATAACCTTCAATAACTAACCAAAGAATGCTATTTTTTTGATAAACAGTAAATCCAAACTTCGAGAAAAGAATAGGTGGCTTTTAAATTTACAAAACCACTTCTTTAACATACTTATAAATCCCTTTTAGCATATTTCCAGCATGGGAAGAAGTAAACCATTAAATCCTGGTATTTTGCATTTCTATACAACGACTTAGCGCTGAAAGCAACCATTGTTGCCCCGGGCTTAATCGATGTCCACCCACAGCCAGGAAAAACACTCATAGAAAGGACATGGCAGGACCAGCCACATGTGGCCCTATAGCTGCCGGGCGTTTCCTTTTGCCAATTTCCAACGGCGTTTTTCAATTTAGCTATTTCCGCCACAACAGTGGCCGACATGATTAAGCAATCAGGGCGACTGAAAGGCGCAAAAGCCGCCAAATGAGCCAAGTTAACGAAAGGAATGGAGGGGCCAACTTTGTTGCCGGCCAAAGGGATTTATGTGCTCAGATTACTCGTGTGGGCAATGGTTTATATGTTGTATATGTGGGCCGCAAAATACCGTCATTAAAGTGTACTAGCTTTGGCCAAAAGGAACAAGTACTTGGCCGTACACTGCAAACTATAGAACTCCCATTTAAAGGGAGATATTTCTTTTCCTTACTGGGGACTAGCGAAGACATAAGTTCTCTCACTTCTTTGGCTCATAAATTTCTTTCTGTGTGATTACGATACAAGTCTCCATAATACGCGGCTTCATTAATGGTCCTCATAAACTTTAAGTGCCTGCGCTGTGATTGCTTTGCAAAAAGAATCGTAAAATTAATTAATTATGCACTAGGAAAATGCCATCCCACTCCACTGGGCCTTTGGCCATCGATTTCTCTTCTGCCAAAAAGAAATTAAATCGGTTTTTTCTCTTTTTTGTCAAGGCCCAAAAGTTGGAAAATTTCAATGCCTCGAGGCTTAAATTGTCGTCAAGGTGAAGCGGACGCATTGTATCGATTCGACGATGTAGGCCTTAAAAATAATTGTCTAAAAGGAAAAACGTGTACGAGTCCACAGACAACGAGTGCTGAATGTCGCGCACGAGCGAGCAGGGGGGAAATAGAAAGGGAGGACAATGAAATTGCTTTCCATTTTGTGGCAGCGCCGGCGTGACAATGAAAACACTTTCCAGTTATTTGAATGCCAATGCAGCATAAAACTGGGATCTCCCGCCCTCCTCCCACCTGTCCCGGGCTGCTCCGCCTAACGACGTATTAAAGGCGGGGATGGGGGAAAGTCCTGGAACTAGAACAACAAACCATGCAGCCCCAGGGTCACGGAGCACTCCTGCTGATGCTGCTCCACGAGCGAGTGCCCCAAAGAAATTGAAAGGGAGAAAGGGGAATTATTCTCCCAAACGGGGGATTCTCTGGCCCACAGAAGGGGGATGCTGTTAGGGGCAGTACTGTCTCATTTTGGGGGAATAGCAAGGATAGCAAGGACTTTTGAGCACTTGTCCCATACATTATTCAGTTAAAAAGTGAGGTGTATGGGTGCCACAGTAATCTGTAAGTATCTCTCTATTTCATTATTAAACTATGCCCTAGGAAGGGATCACTTAATCGCCTTTCCTTGAGGGAGTCTTTACTGTGCACACGTAGAACAACAAGGAGCTGTCCTCGGAAACGGGTAACAATTTTCCGCGCATTTCAATTGGGAACACCAAGCGGGACTCGCCGCCTGGCAAGGATGAGTGCCAGCGGCAGACGCGCGTGATTTGTCGCCCGAGTGCCGCCAGGTAAGCCCTGGCACACGGATACGTGCACGGCTATGGCACAATCCGGAGGACTCCTGCCGGATTCCGGGAGCGCGGAGTCTAAGGACCCGACCCAAGCCACCGCACAAAATGCCGGGCCATAAATTGCGGTCTCCAAATGTGCTATACGTGCGGTGTCCTGGGAGGAGAACCACTAGACGTCGCCACAGTTTTTTGCAGTCAATAAAAAGCTTCTTCCAAGTGCATTAGCATCTGCCAAAGCCAGTGCACTGTCTGTCAAAAAAATACGTTTCTTTGGTCCTGGCAGATTTAATTAAGAAAACAAGGGAAAACTCAGCAAGAAGGTTAAGGAGAAGAAAGCACCCGGACTTAGTTAGTTGCAGAAGTGCAAAGAAGCTGCTCGTCTGCGGAACGAGTTTCGATTAAACTAACAAAAAGGTAAAGGTGAGAGAGAAAATCAGCGGACAGAGGGCCTTCGGTAGGGGGAAATGCGATGGACACGCTGATAGGGGAGCCAGGTAATCAGCGTTGAGGTTACATTGTGGCAGGGCAATTGGAAAAACATCTGGAATGCTTACAAAGAAGACATACTTTGTGGAAGCAACAAGTGGTAACCTACAGATTATATTTCGAGATATCGAAATTAGTTTAATAAAATTAAATATGTTATTATAAATCCATCGCATAACCCCTCTACCAAAGGCCTTTCTCTAGTAACAATAAAAACAAATATAGAAAGCTGCCACTCACATCATTCTGGTGGCGTCCCTTTGCCGCACCGACTCGTCCCGGTTCAGCACCTCGATGATCATCTTCCGCTCGTTTTCGGACAGGTTCTCCAGGACCTGCGAAGTGGCCACCGCCAGCTCCGGTCCCAGGGCGTCTATGGTGTCCACCGGTATCCGCTCCACGTTCGTCTCACAGCTACTGCCCATGCTGCCGCCGTGCAGGTTGTACGGCGCTCCGGTGCCCATCGAGGACATGGCACCACCCATGCCGAGGTTCATGCCCAGGTTCATGCCACTGCCCATGCCCATGCTCCGGCCCAGGTTCATGCCGCCGCCAACGCCCCCGCCCAGACCCAGGCCCGAGGATCCAGCCGTACCGGCTGAGGTGGGTATTGCGGTGCCACCGCTGCCGCCGTACTGCATCATGTTGTTGCTGTTGGGCTCCCCGGAGGCCGCCGCTGCTGCCGCTGCCGCTGCTGCTGCTGCCGCCCGATGCTTGTTGTTGGCGGTCTGGGTGGGCGTGGCGGGCAGGCGGGCGCTGCGTCCACTTGACATGCTACACCGATGCTTTGCACTCACTGCCCGGGGATGGGGGTTTCCAGAACCGGCTCGGGTGTCCCTCCGGCTGCGTAGCCGCGTGCAGTTGCCAGTTGCAGTATGCAAATGGAACTCGAACTATCCACAGCTGACTCCTTAATTTGCGCCCTTGGCCTTAAAATTTGATTTTAATTTTGTGCTGCCCGGCCGCCGAAGTGCGCATCATCCTGACGGTTTGGCCAATCGATACCTGCAAAGAGTAGGAAAAAGCAAACCAATGTAACTCAATGCTGAAGCCTCGCGGTGCATGCAAATTGAAAAGTTGGCCTTCAACGCAGGGCATTAATTACGCATAATTCCCCGCTCCGATCTTGGTCTATTTCCCGCTACAGGCCTTACCATCCCCCTCCCCAGAGCTTTGCCCAATTAAAATGGTATATTTGGCCGCAGTCAATGGCCCAAACTCGTTGCATACTTCAGGGTGCAGCATCTCTGACTCTAGTTTGCATTTTGAGTCTATTTATTTATTCTGGGCTTTGCGGGTCGTAGACTTTGAATAAAGCACTTAAATTATTTAAATAAATATGTTGCTTTGCTGACTAAGGCATGTGTGGAGAGACTTGAAGTATTTTCAATCAGCTTTTCAAATAAATATTTGCTTGAATTTAAAAGGTAAATTGCTTATAAAAGTGGCAGGTTGCTTAAATTGAATTGGAGATATATGTTGCCGGAATATATTCTAAAAAGGCTTTGAAAAATAAATAATAGCTTAAATTCTGAATCAAAGCATTAAATAAACTTTTTATTTAAGCCTGTTAAAGTCTAAGCCTTATCTTTTTATATATTTCAATTGTTTGAAAGCATAGACACTTTAAATCTTTTTTTATTTAATGCATTTACATCACAAATTTAATAATTTAAGTGAGTTCTCTTTGATAGTCATAACAATAAGCTTTGGACTAGTAATACAAATTATTCATAGCACAAATATGTATGAATAAATAAGTCAGTGAAGTGATTCTGGGAATTCTAGAGTCAGTTTACTCATTATTAATACCACAATAAAAATAATTACTTTTATAGTAACTTCAGAGAATATTGTTAATAAGTAAAATGATTAAGAAATGTTTAAGAAATACCTCTGAAAAATAAATATATTTATCAGTTAAATAATAAACATTGTATTAATATTCTTTAACTTTTTTACATAAATTTCACATTGCATACATTAAATAAATAAAATAACTAATACGCACTGAATAGTCAATCAGAAAAAGGTGGCAAAAAAAATGTGACATCATGCCTGAAAAATTCTGCATTTATTTTTTTTGCGCTGCCAAGCCACAGAGCTTGAATTAATTTTCTCACTTTTCAATTTTGCCATGCAGGTTTATAGATATTCCATCAGCTTCTGGCCGGGATCACGGGCCAGACGGGACGGGTGACCCAGTTTTTCAGCCTCAACATGGTGCATAAGCCATAAATACACGAGATGATTAATTGAATATTGCACACGTCGTCATGCGGCTGCCGTGGCACACACGCAGCACACATGCACTCACACCCAGAAGCACTGAAAGGGGAATCCCCGCTAAATTACACAAATATCGATACGTTATGCGTACATTGCGTGGATTGCGGCGGAAATACAGGCAGAACAAACGCACTAATTCCCGCTCAGCACTTAGCCTAGATTGCAGATACAATGTGTGTTGTATACACACGATTTGTTGTGTTTGATAAGGTGTTTGAGCCACCATTAAGTTCGTATTACCAAAGCAAACAGTTTGCCAGCGATTTCCAGGAAAACTCATCAAGCAAATTGCGAATTAAATTCAAATGAAAACGTAAATGAAAAGCCATAATATTATGTCCTTTCATTAACCAATTAAGCAATCGAAATAATTATTAATTTATATATCAATACATCAATTAAACCGTAACAGCAACGCATGGCAAATTAAATGACAAGCTATTGGTAATTATTTATGGTAAATGCAAGATTAAAATGTACATTTTAAACCAAATAAAGCTCTTTATGTTTTTGACTACACAATATGCCTTTAACTCTCTTTCAATAACAATAAAATGCTTTTATCGCAAAGCAATAAAATGTTAAATAAATTGCATCAAGAGTAACAATTTATCTTATGTCAAGGTGACTTTTTCTCTATTATTTAAGACATATGACTCAGAACCTTTTACCGAGAATTTAACCAACTAAAGGAAAATACAGCAATAGCAATATGCAATTCTGAAAGCTATTTTATGTTGAAATTAAATCATACAACGAACCATCGCCGTTTTACATCAACTTTTTATGACTTGCAGAATCGCAGTAATTTATTTCTTTTTTTTACACCATTCTCCAGCATATTGCTTTGCGAACAACAGAATTTCATTACGGGCCTATAAATAAAATGCATCAAATGTGGCCTGTTCCTGATGACGGGGCTGTCAGTGATGATGGTAGCACCAAAGTACTTACTGAGGTACAATGAAAAATAGAATAGTATTTTAAATATTGGTGAGAAATTCATACTTTTATCTAGAAAATATCTTAAGTTAAAGAATTATTTCATTTATAAATCAGGTAGGTCTCTATACTATTTGATCTTGGCATAGCTGAGGAAATTAATTATGTTTTACAATTTTAACTCACTTTACAACTGTTTTTCTTGACTATACATTTAATGAAAAGCCTTGCCGCTTTAAGGCCTCTTTTAATTTATTATTAATATTTATTTATTTAAATTTTTGGTTGTATATTTTGTACCTAGCTCAGGTAAGAGTTTGCAACCCTTCCCATCACTGGCCCTTTGGCTACCTGTCGCCGACAGAGCAACCTGTTACTGTCAGCCAGGTGGATGCCTAGTGGGCTGTGTGGAGGCGTTTAAACAAAAGGACCCAGACTCCTTGTTCAATTTAATTTCCCTGAATAGTTCGACTGCGACTGGGTGAGCAACGGCAACAGTCAAAGGACATTTAAATGACAATGACAGCTCTACTGTGGCGGCCTGGAAAAGGACAAAGACATGCCTGGATGGCGACGGGGCTTCCGGGCGAGAGGGGCATGCAAAGTCCAACAGTTTTATCGACTTTGTGTGTGCACACACAAATTCACATGCCCACAGGCACACACCCTAGCCAAGCTTCCGACATTGCTGACAAAAGTTGTGTGCAAAGGCGCAAAAAAAACGAAAATAGAAAATTGAAAATGTCATAAAGCTACGCGAGGATACGACAAACACAGAGAAAAAATACTAGTCTCAAGCCTAATTATAAATATTTTCAAAAAAATATTAAATAACGTCTTCAGTAAATGAAAAAATACACTACTCCTAAAACATTAATTGAATTTAAATTGAAGCGGGCTCTGCCAGTAAAAATTCTTATTTCCCATATTTTAAAATGTGTGAAATTCATGGCTGAGGCACTTCTCATATTAAACTGCTAAAGACACTTGATTTTTTTTCTCAGTGCATGTGTGTATCCGCGACAGGCGTTCCGGACTAGGAGAAATGCGATAGCTGCCGGCAAAGCAGCATCAATCGCGCTCCGCTGGCGCTGCTGAAAGATGAGGCATAACTTGCCCCTCGCCAATATCCTGCGTCCTCCTGATGGATGCATCGCATGTGCCAAGCTGCCGCTCGGCTGCGTGAGGTGAACATGTAATTAAGCTTTTCACGCCATCGGTTTCGTGTTGCACAGTGTAGCTCCATCATAATTCTAAAGATTTTATTTATAATATTGGGTGTAATAATCCGCCGGATGTAAGGTCAGTTCCCCGCAAGCCGGCTTAGGAATTTATATTTTTTATATAAAAAGAAACAAATATAGAATTTTCTTTAATAATTCTCAGCATACCTATAAATTATAAATTTCCCATTTCCTAACGTCTTATTTTGACCGCAAATAAGAAGAGCAGAATTCAGCACGTTGTCTTAGTGGAAATATCAAGGGCGAAATGGAAGGGAAAAGATGCACCTACGTGCAGGATGGCGACGCCTTGTATGGCTTTCTTTTTAATTTACACTTGCTGAATTTTTAATGATGCATGTGCCAGCAGTGCGTATACGTAATGTGGCAGGACCTGAAAGCGTATCTTCACCCTGGCAAACCTGGCACGCACAGGGGGAGAGAGTGGGCCAGATCCAAATACCAAGTGCTGACTACTGGGATGCCAGGCAACGGTTATTTTTAGAGGAGAAAATCCATTGAGACAGGCAGACAAAGGCGAGGGCTTCCGGAGTACGGAGCCGATCCTGGTAATTGAATTTGACTCGGCCCAACGACAATCAATACTGAGGGAGGGATGGCAGGAGGCAGGAAGGCCACGTCGCCTCATCCGGCTAATGGCTGAGTGGTGTTCTCCCGTTTTGGCCAGTTGGATATGAGATTAAAATGCATATGGCGCATACGCCACGTTGGACGAGCATGAATGGCTCGAAATGCAGGGCAATGTCATGCATAAACAAAGTGAAACCCGGCCAAATAGACAGACCGAAACGGTATCCGTGTCTCGATCTGTGCAAACAGAAGGCAGGCGACCATGGTCGAAGTTAACTTCCGGACAAATGACAGCACACAAGACTTCCAGGACCTTGCGAAGGACTCTGGAGATTGCTTTGCCGGCAACATCATAAGATAAATATGCAACAGTGTGTCAGAGTTAAGGACAAACAAAGCTCCGGGCTCAAGGACACGCACAGACAGTCATTCATGTGTGTTTCCACAGTTCCTGGAAACTTAAAAATATCAAAGAAAGTCTACTTCTTTATTTAAAATTCGTGGAAAGTAAAAACTGAAGTAAAAAACAATCTGTATTCAGTATACATTTTATAGAAGATAATTTAAAAGAAGATAATTCAAATAATCGGGGCTAAATACTATAAAATTCAATCTCTTTAAGTTAGCATCTATTTTTGGCAAAAATTAAGTAGTTTATTTGGCAACTCTTGGCGTCTTAACCGTTAAGCCGAACTGGCTAAGTGGCTTATTGGCAAAGTCGGCAGACGAATTGAGCACACACCCAGCGCAATCAATGTCAAAGTGTCGTTTAGGCGAATGCACAAAGAGTCCATGGAATAAAGATAGATATGAGCTCAGCAGGAAGAGAACCCGAACCAAGACCAGGACGAGGACGAGTGAGTGTGGGCCCGTGAGTGTGCGCTTGTCTAGTCCCCGGCCCCCACCACCTTAAGCCCCACTCGGTGGGGGCATATATTACTATAAAATAAGCGCTGAACTCGGCTCAGAAGTACTGCCAGAAGGCACTGGAGGGGCCAAAGCGAAGGGGAAATGGGGCAGGTCTCGTTACACGCTCGGTACGTATGTATGAACATTAAGTGTCTAACTTGCCGGTGTCAAGTGCTTGTCGACAAGGTTGTCGCTCTGGTTCACAATATTGACTATTCCGGGAGACCAGACGCCACAGGCGAAGGGGGGTTTCGCCGGGGCCAGGCCAACAGTGTGACAAGTGGGAAGTCATTTGTTTTGCGGCACAGGATTCTGGCCTACAACTGTCAGCCTTTTGGCTCCTAATCTGCACTTGTTGTCCAAGTAATGCCTAACACTAAATGGTAATAACTCATTGTGTACCTAAGAAGTCTGGTATGATCTGTGAGAGCTTGATTTTTGTCACTTTCCTTATATTTTTTTAAATTAATTTTCAGCTAACATTCAATTATTTAAAGAGAATAAATAGTTTGCCTCTGGAATTCTGGGTGCTAATCATTTGACTGCTTATGCCCTTTTCCAGGCTTTAATCAAAGTCCAGTTAAATTCTAGGAATTCCCTTAAAGTTATTTTAGCTAAAATGTAACTCAACTATTTTTCCCAGAAATGGCTCCAAATTCCTTGAAAGCAAAATTAATAAACAAAAAGACTGAGACTTTAAAGAGCAAACAATACATTTAAATGAAACTAAGAATAAGCTGGCTAAACTAATACATATTCGGGATAAACGTTCTGAGAGGATAAGTAATCTACTTAAGGCCTTAATGAAAATAAGATAAACTATTTGGTAGCTGTATGGTAGCTAAATTTCTATGGAAATTGCTTTAATTGAATTAAAGACTTAAAATTCACAGAATGTGCAATGGTTTGCTAACCTAATGAAGCTTAACCCTGTGATTATAAATTATTCCCTTGCTAAATCCAAAATGAAATGCTTCCGTGTGAGACATATTTTTGGTGGTCTTCCAAGTTCGGGCCAAGTTCAAATTTAGAACATCGATTTTGTGTCAATGAACTGTTCGCCAAAAAGCCAAAGGTAAACCCGGGCCACTACCAATCTGAATGATAAACCGATGGGTTCGAGGGCTAGTGGCAGCCGCTTACGTGACTGCTCCACCTGCACCAAGGGCCCACATGCACTAATTAATAATTAATCAGCATAAATACTGGCCCAGACACGACCGAAAAGATCTCCAAGGAAATCTACGGCGACAACAAATCGAAGCCAATTCACAGACAAATTACAAGCATAAATATTTAAAAAGTGCAACTGGTTCCGGCGATACTTCGATTTCGGACTATAAAAGTCAGAAAACTAATCTAAGAAATAGGTTTTATATTAAAAAGAAAGCGTGATCAAATGTAGGGACTTGAATATATTAGAGAAAAACCAAGTGGTCTGTCTTGGCTTAAAATAAAAGTTAATTCTTTTGCTAGGTATCCTTGGTATCCCCCGTTTCTTTCTGTGGCCACACACAGCTGTGAAGTTCAAAGGCCCTCGCACAAATTGTGAAAAAAGGGCGCACAAAGGCGACCCAAGCCACTTAACATACTATATATGATATTCATCAAGAGGAAGTAGGAGTACATATATGCAAGGCCGAGAGCAGGCCACTGCACATGGTCAGGAGGGAGGGCACGGGGGTAGCCCCCAACTACTGTCATTTATTATTGTGTGAGGTCCTTGTGGGCCGGTGCGTGGCTGTGTTTGTGCAGCGGTTTCTGCGGCGCACGGGTCGTATGATTTATTTAAAATAAAAAGGGCGAGCAGGCCCAACACCGCTGGAAGTAAAGCAAACACAAGTAGGTCAAAGTGCGCACAAATGAGCAGATGTGCCAGACGGTTGAGTGGTTTGGGTTCGGGGGCAGGAGAAGGGGACAGGTCGTGGCAGGGTTAAGTCGTTGACAATTACTCCCATTGTTTTAAGGACGGACGGGGGCTCCCTTAATCATCAAAGCTCAACCGCAAAGTGTGAGGATAAAACCCAATGCATTTCAAAGGAAGTTTGGAAATTACCTATTTAATTAGCACTAATGAAGCCGCATTATTTAAGCTCATTGAACTGCATGTTATTAGAGGAAATTACAACTCCTGTTAGAAATTAAAGGTAAACAGTGTAATGCATTTGAATTAAAATAAAATGTTAAATGGGATAAACATTTTGCTATTAGTCTATAATCGAGAGAAAATCCAATTATATAGTTGGCTGCTTTTAAATTGTAACTTTTTATGGAAAATCCATCAGCAGATATTTTAGTTCCAATTTAATATTTGTGTATTTCATGTATTTTATGCCATTTTTTTATTATTAAAGGCTGCAACTGAACTTGCTATGTTCAACAATTACAATAAAGTTGTAATTACAAATAAATGTGGCGAAAAATTTACATGTTTTTGTCGTATGGACCCCATAAAAATGTAAGGGTTCTGGGAAACAAATATAACAATAAAATTTAAAATAAAATGCCATCAGCAGCGGCAGCAAGAGAGAGTTCAGGTACAAGGGAAAGGGCCTTCACGATGACTGACATTTCTGGAAAATGTTTATGCATTAGCCCGGCACAAAAGCCAGGCAGTCAGCCAACCAGTTAATGGTCCAGTCAGCAACGAAGGCCAGGACGGCCAGACAGCCGGCTGCCTGCCTCGCAGGACATGTGCGGGCCAATCGATGGGAACATAACCAAATCGCATTAATTACGCTCCAACAATTGTTGCGCCACAAAGCTTAAACGACGATTAAGGGTAACTCGATGGGTGGACATGGGCCAAGGAGAGCTGGGCTCTCGGGCGGGGTTGGGTAGCTTAAGCCGTGGCTAACTGTTGCTGGCCAGGCCGAGATTCACTCCCATCCTGCTGCCGCTTGTTTGGCGCTTAAACAATTTCCGGAATGGAAGCCATTTGTTGCAAATGTGCAGCATTTAATTAAATGCCGAGCAGTCTATGTATGTGAGCCAGGACTCCATATCCTGGCATTTGCATTCACCACTCAACTGCACTGAGCATGGAATCGGGTTCTAGGAAATGTCATTAATATTGCTTATTTCTCTCTTAAGAAGAAGTGTTAATGAAGTTGATATATAAAAGAAAGAAATTATCCTTGGCTTTTTTATTATATTTTCCACCTCTGTTGGTTTTCCTGCAGTGTACTTCGAAGACAGCAGCAGACTTGGACTGCAACCACCATTGATTTGTGTCTATATTTGCTCATTTCAGCAGCCGACCGAGCTACATTAGCATAATTATGAGGGCGGGGGGCAGTCTATAGAGGCTGCCGTGGCAGTCACCAGGAAAATTACGTGTCCGTGCTGTTAACTGGGCCGAGATGGCGAGCGTGGGAGCCCAGAACCCAGCAGACTCCCGGCTATAATTTGTATTAAATGAAACGGGGTCAATGTTATGCGAAAATTGCACAGAGCCACAGCTCCTGCTTTAAGTTCAGGCTCTGGGAAATGTACAATTTAAGTTAGAAATATAATACAAATAGAGCTGGGGTATAGATAAAGTGAAGCCAGATGCGGAAGTTGAACTGAATTTGGCACTAGACTTTTACTTTTTTTTTGCTGTGCTCTGACATCGTAGCGAGTCATTAACGCGTGCAAATATTTGTGTGTGTGGTCATGGGTGTGCGGGTGTTACACTTGGCTGGCATTAGTGTGAAACTGCCGGAGCGTGGCCGGCTGCCATTTTTGGCCAGAAGGTCAAAGGCTGCCTGGCTGCCTGGCTGCCTGTCTGCCTGCTCAGCACTCCTGCCGTTATGACTCGCCGGCTCCTTATGATCAAGATGAATGTGTAGTATGCCAGCGCCCCAAATTATTTGCTCAGTGTTCGGTGGGCAAATATTGAATTGAAGAAGCCACAAATGCACACGTCCTCAATTTGTTTGAGCTTCACCAGGCAGCCAGGCTGCGAGGCAGTCAGGACACCATTCACCAGGCAGGGACGATGACAGATGGCACAAGTTCGGTTCAGTTGAGCCGAGGTAAGAGAGGCGTCTAATGAAAGTGCCAAATGTTATTTCTGATGAGCTTTGCGCAAAATGTGGGTCTTATAACAATAAAAAATGTAAATATCAACAAGATGCTCAGGGGAATATGGCAAACATTGGGTGGAAAAATAACCACATAAGCGCTCCTCATCTTGCGAACATATTTATTATCATGAATAACACAAAAAGCAGTTTTCACTTCACGGAGAAAAGGCATAGCAAACGAAGTGTAAGCTGACTATATTACTTATAAAATAAGGCTGACAATAACTGACTTACTTATGAATATATTCTTCTATTTGTTACCTGTATACATCTTCAAACCTAATGCCTATTTACTTATTTATTAGAAAGTGAATCCTGCTTATTAGGTAGGGGTAAGCAATTCCTCACATTATTATGATATATTCCCAGTTATTTCCCTATATTATTTCTGACTATATTATTTATAAAATAAAGCGGACAATAACTGGCTTACTTATGAATATATTTTTCTATTTGTTACCTGTATATATCTTCAAACCTAATGCCTATTTATTTATTTATTAGAAAGTGAATTCTGCCTATTAGGTAGGGGTTAGCAATTCCTCACATTATTATGATATATTCACAGCTATTTCCCAGAATTTCCTTACTTTATCCTTGGCTAGACATCAATCAACGGGCCCGATTTATCATCAGAGAACGCTTTAAGTTTTAATAACTGGGAATCGTTTTAGGCAACGGAACATTCCATGTCCTGGCCTCCCTTTGGACTCATTAGCGAACACTCCTGGCACTTTGTCCTCTCGCCTGCATCAAATTATTATTCCCAGGCAACCATTTCAGATGCTATCCTTGGCTGGATGTGTGCGATGCAAAGTTTTTATGCCCGACAGCGATGTCATTACCAAAAGGACCTGCCCACGATACAATGAGATTCTTTTTTACTTTTCTCCTACCCACCTCCCAACGCCCACCTCCTTGCTTTCCTGTTGCTTGAGGCCCGAAAAGTTTTTTGTAAAATTTCAATTTTGGTGCGTGTCTGCCCCTCGTCCTGCGAACTCATAAATCAAAATGTCTGCACAAACAAAAGCCCCAAAAATGCCCCCAAAAAGAATCTGGTAGAAATCCGGCCAAAATGTCAGATTGTCAGTCAGCCAGTGAGTGGCCACCATATGCGTTGGGTTTACCCATCGGCCCACAATCAATTAAATCCGTTGAAATACACAACCAGTTGCATGCCAGGATCCACTCCGAGCGATTAAGCAAACATAAAAGGACGCCTGCCGCAGAGTGCATGCGAAAACCCTTTTAAAACAGGAAGAGCTGGCCCGGAATGCCGGCTAAAAATTCGTTGACTTGTTGCCTGGCTAAACAAATATGCACACAATTTAGGAGATTACTTGTGGATGCGGGAAGCATCAATCTTTGAATGTCACCGAGCACGAGTCGGCGGGGAAAGTTACTGCGGGGAAAGTATCGCTCGATCCATTTAGGGAAAATTTTCCGAGGGGAGAGAGGGGCACGGGGTCGTCATAAATCCATGTCAGCTTATGAAAAAAGAATACACACGCCAGGCGACGACAGCTCTTTAAAAAGTCGTTTAGCCAGCAAATAAATTTGCCAAACTGCAAATTTGATGAATGTTTGGCGGTTCCGAGGGAAGCCCAGGCAAAGGCCAAAGTATGCTGGAAAGCGAGATGCTTTAAGCCACTAACAGTGGAAACAAAAATCTAAATTAAATGCATACGATTATAATATAAGCTGGTCTTAATTCAGTTTGACATTTAAAATATATTTTGTGTAATCCTACATATTAATGTTTCGAGTTAAGGAGCTTTAATTTATTTTAATCCATATTTTATGGCTAAAATATAAGCTCTACAAATGAGGTATTTATTCTAATGTTATTCAATTTATGTTTGTAATTTATACAAAAGATAACACATATAAAATAAGCTTAGGTAAATGGTGTATATCGTTAAGAGAATTTATTTATTAATTTTGTATAAAACACAAACACATGTAGTCATGAGTTAAGATACTAAATACTACGAATAATTAAATTACATTTTTCTTCTCCCAAACCTTTAAAGATTCACCTCTTCTTTGAATTTTAATAATCCTCCTCTAAAGTAATATAACCGAATTTTCTCTCAGTAATCCTACAATATACGTCCAGTTATGACCAAATAAATATCTCCAGTTGGCAAAATGGCATATGTGTTTCATTTGCAGTGTGCATATTTAATTATTAGCTTTTATTAAACAACAATTAGCCAACGAACACGAAAGGACCCACCGTTCGATGGCCAAATGACAGCCATCATTATGGCAGCCGCCGAATGGGGGAATCAAATCATTTATGCTCAACTAACATAATCACATTCGAGGGAAGCGAAAAGGCCGCAATTATGCCGGCTCCGGCTGGAGGATTCTCCGGCCAACTGGGACTGGTCCCGGGCGGAGACTGGCATTGTCATCTGTGCTCCGTCACGGGTGTGTGAGCCTGGAGCCTGGCTCCTGGATGCAATAAAAATGGAAATTCATTTCGCTGCCTCCGCAGAATGCTCACTTGAGTGAGTGGCGCGATGCCAGCCAGTCACTAATGATTAAATCGATATCTATATCTGGGTCTGCTCATCTGGGCCGACGCACAGCTGTCAGATCCTGTGGACCTGTCAGGCCAAAGGATCCTCCTAAAGAAGCGTTGCCAATTGATTGGACCATAGTTTCGGTCCTTGATAATATCCCAGGCCCAACCAATTATCAAAAATATATTGCTATATCATGAATGGCAATCAAAAATGCAGTTTGAAAATAAAAATTTCCCTTTACAAAAAGTTTGTCCCACTTGATTGAATGGAAACTACTTTTTTAGGAATTCTAGTTATGCCAAAAACCAAAAATCAATCAGGCAAAAAGCAAAACAACCGCCGGAAATATTTGCTCCAGTCAGGGCACAGGAATGCGGAATGCAGAAATTGTTAAAATTTTAATGCAACCCACAAAGTGTTTTGCCGTACCCCCCGCTGCCCTCGATGCCTTTCCCCTCCCCGCCATTCCATTCCAACGCACGATGTGAAAAATGTCACGTCAAGCCCAGCGACATTGTGACAATTTGATTATTTCATGTCAAAGCGAACGACGCTCACACACGCCCGCACACACAGTTTCCCTTTATGCATATTATATTACACAAACAAAAGGCGAGGGAGGAGCAGCAGCCACAGCAAACCCACAAACATAAACAAACAGTTGACTCGGCGTGGCTTTAAAAAATTGTTTGCCTGGCAGACAGAATCACGATGGCAGCGCCGTTTCATTTGCATGCCAGGCATCTCGGGGCCACGCGGCGTATGAGTGCTTTTGCCTGCTTAATGCATGGCAAGTCCTGGCTAGGCAAAGCCAAGGCTGCCTGGAATAAATTGGAGCACACTGACGGGCATTCCTTTGATTTAGGCTGCTTCCCTTGCCGGTTATTCGAGCAAACACATAAATATTCAAATGGCGGAAATTAAAAAGGAACGCGCTGCGAAAAACACAAGCAGGCAAATGAATAAATGTGTGTTTCGGTTTGCCCTACACGTGCGTACAAAGGATAACTTCAATGGACAAACAAGAGAGAAAGTTTTCAACTAGCAGACGGCCAGAGTTTCCTATTTTAATCTAATTTAATGTTCCTTTTATTCGCACCCCAGCACTGGCAGCCGTAAAGTCTTGCGGTAGTTTATTTTTAAACTTTTGGTTTTACTGGCACATGGTCGTAAAAGTTGCGCCTGTGCAGTTTATTTGAAACATGTAATTAACACAAATAGATTTGCACACTGAAATTTGGCCAAGAGAAATATTGTCCCAGTTTATAGTTATAGTTGGCCGTCTCCCTGCAGAGTTTTCATTTTGCTTTGGGAATGTGGTTTGGTCCTGGCAGCTGAGGCTTCGCTCTAAGTAGCAGGAGCTTCCCCAGGAAGCCCTTTCTCCCAGGTGGGAATTGATTAAGCCGAGTTCCTTTGCCGTGGAATGTGTACTCAGGTTCTCTCTAGCCAGGGAAGCTCACTCACTTCGTTGGTCTAGTGTGACTCCGTTTAGAAGCCTCTGTGCTACAGTAATTAGGGCTTAATTAATGCTAAAATCGATTACGCTGCAAATGAACTCTGCTCCACACATATTTTCGGTGAGGAGTTTAAGGCCCGGCGTGGATGTTTTGCATGGGCGTGCCGAGGCAAGCAGATTAATCATTAGTAAGTGCAAATTGTAATTAAAATAAATCAGCCATTAAAGCACAAATGCCAACAAAGGCAGTCAGGCCGAACTCTCAATTTTGATTTGCCCCAGGCACACACTTCTCTCCGCTTTGTGTATCTTTGTATCTCGATACTTGTGTATCTTTGTATTCAGGCCAAACAAGGGGATGAGCTCTGGTAATTGGAAATCCTTGCCAATAATAGAACTGGATTATTCGCATTTGCACCTTTCAATTTGATTCCATGCAGTCGAACTGAATTTTCATTGAAACACAATTAATTACTATGCTCTAATCATTGGTATTTGCTAATTATTATAATTTTTCAAGATGTATTAGAGGTATTTGCCTAATTCGCATGAACACCTTTTAATTAGTTGGTATCCTTCATGAAAGTCGATTAATTTTAATCATATTTTGGGATTAAGTCTAATTTCTTAATAACAATATTCCTGAGGATCTAATAGGAGGTTTGATTATTTCGCAGCAAGTTTAAATACAATTTTTTAAACGTCTTGAAAGGTACCAAATCTGTAGTAATTATTTTATTTTTTATATCTTTCAATTGATCTACATGTTTCTCACATTTTATGAGTGAAAACTCAATTCAAACTCCATGCATCTTTGCCTAGAGCTCATCATTTTCTATTTAGCATTGGCCCTATCTCTAGCAAATGGCAATGCAGTCATTTTGTAATTACAAGGGGATGCCAATGAAATTTCCCAGAAGAATTTGACCTAAGGTCCCCAGCATGGGGCAATGAAGAAATCAAATCAACTGAATAATTCATGGAACACACGATGACCCAATGGCACAGATGGAAATACAAATTTAAAAGGCTACCTCAACGATGGCCAGTAAAATCGGACCCAACAGCTGATGGCTTTCCCAAGTCACAGGAATGCCAGCAAATCTCTAAGAGACTTCAAATTACAAGGATAAAGCATTTCACTTGGTCGTCCGATTTGGGTTGGGCACTTGTAAACCAAACACTGACAAGGGACACCCAGGGAAATTTCTCTAAGAATTATTAAAACACTCTTTAAGCGTGAAACTTTTGTTTGGTAAAGTGTAAAATATGTAAAGTCCGAGGCTTCTGGGTCCGGTTTCACTGCACTTCCTCGAAAGTAAATAATGCAAATATCCGTAAACGAAAAGTAATTTAAAAAAAACAAACAAACACAATGCGAACCATTTGCCGCAAGACTGGGCTGGCCAACAAAAAATAACTTGGGGCCGACAGCATCTGCAACTCATCAGACGATTTTAATCAAAACAGGCAAACACAGGGCAAAAAATACATAAATTTGTACACAGAGAGGAGTCTGGGGAAAATGCAAACTTAAAATCACTAACATTTTTAAAAACACCCTAAAATATACAATATTTTGAACTCTAAATTCTTTTTAATGGCACAGAAGCACAAGGGCCTTTAAACAATATTTCAATTTTAAAATTGGAGTATCCATCTCAATTTGCCTTAAAATGGTAAATTTCTCAACCTAGTCCACATTAAGTAATATAATAAATGTATTATTTTCTTCATTCCAAAAAGTGTAACATTTATTCTCCGTTTATGCCTTTGTGTTAAAAGGGATCCCAGCGTGGCATAAATGTAAATGGCAGGGACAAAAGGCAAGAAATGATTACGATTATGGTCGTAAATTCATAGCCGGAGCCACATGAATACTAAGTGCGCGGAGGCAACAAACTTTTCCAATGAAAATGTGCAGACAATTAAAACTTTTCACTTGCCTCCTTCCCGCGTTTTCCGTCGATGTTGTTTTGCAGGCCCGAAACTAACGCGCTAATTGTTTCCTAAGTGATGCCAAGGAACGAAATTAACATATCAGCCGTGCGTGCGTATTAAGCAGCCGCCTCGTTGGCCCAGGAAGGTGCCCTTTTTGGCTTAATTCGAATTGCCGGCGCGCCGCGTCTCTCGAGCGAACCGAGCGAGCCAATTTGCTCAGGAGCACAGAACCGAACCGAGCGAGGCACTTTCGAGAGCCGAGCGTTCCGAACGAACCGAGCACGGCAAAGGACATCTGCGTTATGAGCGGACCTCCGGGAGCCAACTGCCAGGAACGCCAGCCTCGCACAACTTGGCCCGCTCGGCTCCGCTTCGGCTGACACACACACACGCACCCAGCCGGGATGTGCGTGTGTGGTTGGTTGTGCGCGGCAACTGTTGCTCTTTTTTCAAGTTTATTGGCTCACAAGTGTCAAGGGAAGTACGTATTAATGGCAACGTGTTGCAAGGAGCAGAGCCAGCAACAGCTAGCGAAAAGCGCAGTAGATTTCGCAGTTAGTAGTGCGTGAAATAATAGTAGCTACAGCGCTAACAAAGGCAGTGGGCCCAAAGTGTAGGGACAAATTATGCAAATTCATTTAATGCAATTCAAATGATTTGAATTAAAATTCATGTTTAGACATATGTATTTCATCTGAAAAAAGTTAAATATTATTCTGAAATATCCTAAAACAAGTAATTTTTATTTTATATATTTTTATATTCTTTTTCTAGAAAGTTGTGTGGCTGATTAAGTTTTGTAATTAATAGCTAATTATTTATAAATCCTACAGAGTTCGAAACCAACTCAGAATAACCCAAGAATATGGTCCTAAATTCAAGTCGACATTTATCCCTCTCAAAAATTCGAATGCAAGTCAAAGGCAATAAGTTAATCTTCCGGACAACAGGATATTCCCCAGTCACTTACTTTATAGCACAGTATTTCATTTCAATAAGGAAATGGAATTTATTGTCATCATCACCGTAAGAATTTCAAGTATGATAGCACCCCATTACCTTTATAATCCCCCCAGGTATTCCATTAAATATTCCATTCCGGGTGCTCTATTCCGCTCCCCGTTGAATGGTAAATCGATAATCAGCGAACATTATTTCCAATATTATGCTTAGCGCGGTGAAATTACTTGTAAAATGGCAGGACATAAAGGATCAACAAGTCTGGCAACGCCACAGGTGCAAAGACATCCTTGTAGTATAGTAGCTCCTTGTCAGAGTCCAAGGACCTGACGACCCCATGAATGTATGCACGTGTTGGCGGCCTCCACTGCGGTTTCTCACTCAGCCACAGCTACAGCTGTCTGCTGTCTGTTGACCCACTGTGATTGGACGTGGTAGAACGGAGGGAGCGTTGGTGGTGGTTTTGGCCCGATGTCTGTTGCGGGTGGGTCATAAAACTCGAACAGATGAATTAAAGTAGCGCTCGGCCCTGGCCCGCAGATAGGTGCAGATGCTATTTTGCACAAAAGCATGCAAATGTTCATACAGAGAGAGAAATATATATTGAAAAAACCCTAAACCAGTCTATTTGGTTTACTAAAAAAATTGTAAAATAAAAGCATAAATCTTCAGGGTATTGACTTCTTAAAGGTAATGACTTCTCATAAAAAACAACTGACATAAAATAGCTCTAGTTCATAAAATGACACAATTCTTTAAGAAAAACTCCCCTTAATGGGGAGTTACCATATATATTCCGCTCAGTGTACGACGCCTTTGACCAACCCCCTTTTGGAAGCTGACGGAAAAGCGTAGCCCCGTCCCGGGGGCACAGTGTATCCTTTTTTCTATGTGTTAGCGGTCTCCAGCGCGCTTTGCAACTCAATAACTTGTAATTTTCTCGGCGTTTTATACGCCAGGACAACGACAAATATAACGTAGCAAATGGCAGCGAGTACGCGCGAATGCGCAACGGAAATTGAAGATGAAAGCCAAACAGATAGCAGGCTGGAAACAGAAGACAAAGCACGGGACACACAACAACACGAGACACCTTAAAGGATACGTTGCGTTGGGTTGCGTTGAACACCCTTGGAACCTTCGATTGCAGATTGCTCGCCAGCTCGGAAAATCGAAAAATTGTGCAAGCGAAGCGATCTTCTTAGATTGGCAAGTATGTATGCCAATCACAAGACTCCCGTGTGGCGAAATGTCCAGACAATTAGCCAGGTTTATGTCCTTTATATGACTGACGGCGACATACCAGTTAACAGCTTTGATGGCCGTCATAAAAGATGCATTCCCAGCTCGAAAAAATCTCGTTTATTTGCATTCCGAGACACTTGTAACGACCGCACGTGTATGGCCAAAAAACTACTAACTAACACGCCGACGGGGCCCACCAAAATGGCCAAGACACATAAAAAAACGTTTGAACGGGGAAACGAGAGGAAAACGCGCGCCAGACGCGTTGTGAGCGCGCCAACAAACATCCAGGCACTGAAAACGGCAGCAGGAGCAACAGCTCCTGAAGCGCCACATTCACCAGAGGCACCAGAAGGTCCTGGGCTGCCCAAAAAGCGCTCACTCACACACACGCGAGCGCCAAGGACTGAGCTGCGCTGCCTACCGCACTGAAAAAAACTGATTATCTACAAAATAGAGCTATAAATTAATTTTTTTTCAGATAAAAATAATATAATAATATCCTGTGGTTTCCACATATTACTTTTCCATTATTTTAATTTAATCCTCATCTATAATTGGCATTTTTTCTCAAAATCTGTTGAGCTTATTCTTAGAAATGATTTATAAATACCTTTATTTTAACAATATATAATATAGAAAAATATATAATTTTTTGTTACTTTATGTTAAGTTAAATATTCTTTTAAATTTAGAAAAAAAAAATTATTTATTAATTGAAGAAATTGCGTATACGACTAGGGACCGAAAATAAACTTTATAAGCTTAGATAAAGGGTTTTCATATATGAAAGTGCATATATTTTTGGGCAGTATTTTAATAATAATATTAATAACTGGCCTTCTTTTCCCTCTATTGAATATTTTTAAGTTGTCGAGAAATATGAATATGAATATGAATATAATATTTTCATTACTTCGAAATCTTAATCTTATCATAATCTCATGGAAATATTTCTCCAAGTGCATACTCTGCTCCATTGACTCAAATTCCGCAGCAACAACAACTACTTTCAGGTGGCAGCATTAGGGAAGGCAACAACAACTTTGTCCGGGGACCCTGAAGGGTGAGAGAGGAATCATAACTGTTGCTCCGTTACGAGAGAGAGAGATGGCTCGCGCGAGAGAGCACCCACAGCAAACAAAGGACCTAAGAGATGGAGAGAGAGAGAAAGTGAGCTGGTGAAAGCCTAGCACCAGTGTTGCAGTGCTGCCTGCTCTCACTCAGACTCTCGCGCGAAACTGTTGCTCCTCAGCTCAGCTTTACGCACAAAGCTCCCGTTGGCATAGTTTTTAGGGCCAAACGGAAAATCGAGCTTTTACGAGGGCGTTTGTTTATATTTTCTTCCTGGCCGAGCATGTGTTTTGGCTCGCACACACTGCTCACATACACACCACCACTCGTGCACATTGAGTTCTCCGTGTGGCGGCGGCACTTGAAGCCAAGTTATTTTCCTTTTTTCGCCTCTTTTCTCTCTTATTTTTTGTTACGCCGTCTGAAAAATGACGTTGCTTGACCTCAGTGCCGTCTATTTATGTGGTTACACTGAGAGAACCACTATTCTGGATAGCATCTGAAGACTCTTCATGGAAGATTCGCAATCGGACAAAATTAAGAGAAACTTATAACAAGATAAATGTTGTAACAGTTATAAGGAATATCAATATTTAATTCTAGGAAATAGCTACGTTTTAAATTAATTAACATGACAATTACCTAGGAATTCCTAAACCTTATAATTCCTTTAATTTTTTCCTCTGTATTTAGGTTTAGTGTATGTCAGTGATTGTATGTTAGAGTGTGTGCGAGTGTCTTTTGTTATTCTAGGCCACAACGAATGAGTTAATTTCATGTTGGCCGCCCAAATTGTACTTCATTTTTCATGTCCTTTGTTGCACCAGGGAAACAAAAAAGGCATAAAAAACATACGATGGAGTCCCTGCCTGAGATATCTTAAAGCACGACAAAAATCACAGCGAAATCGGAAAAAATCCAGGCTTCTACTATCAATCCAAAGCTGAAGAAGAATTTAAAGTCCAGCTTACTTGTATAGGAAATTACTTGTTGAAGGAAAAATGCATTAAAACTTACAAGAAGTCCCTAATATTTTCACTTAATTAACTTAATGGAAACGTATAGAACTAAATAAATGCTTCTTTTTAAAGAAACAACATTTTGTAATCTCACAGAGTCTAGTTAAATTTTATTCAAAAAAACCGAGACTGATTTAAAAATTTAAAATCTTTAGCACACTCTTCTGTTTCCATAATTCCTAGGCCGACTCATTAGGCATTTTCATAAGCCCAAATTTACATATTTCTGGCAGCCAGGCAAACAAACGCAAACTCGCAAAGCAAACCCGCTGAATGAATATGGAACGAATCAAAACAAGGGAACAGCACAAAAAAAGCAATTAATTAGATGGATCCCCAGCATTGTGGAATTAATTCAATTAAATTTGCTACAAGCAAAATATATTTAAGTCGCAGGCAGATTTATTACAAGAAATTCTGCTGGCTAACAAATGTTGAAATTTAAATTGTTCCCTTTGCACTGGCGGCCTTTTTGTCATCTCAGCTTCGCGGCGCAATATCCCGCTTCGCTGTGGAAGCTCATCTAAATGGCAAACAAATTAAATTGTAATTAATCATTAGGTCAAACCACCCCCTTTTATGCCATTCCGCCATAACACGTGCTGAGCGACCTACGACAACGGTCTATGGCAGTAAAATGTCTGCCAATTAATTACAAAACGCATGAGAGGTCAGATAAGAGCGGCAGCCATTAAGGACATCGCCGGCAACGAAAATGGGACACGCGAAAAACAGGATTCGAGGGAATCTGCAGGGTACACATGAGCAATTAACACCCGAGATGTGACTTTGCCATCTGCGCTGGTGTATAAATTAATTGATTTTTTCCTGCTTCGCACTCGCCCCGCGGTGAAAAACGAGAAGTGTAAATGGCAATAAAAATTATAATTATGTTTGAGGAGATTTCGTGTTAATTTAACGATTGTCAAGAAAGTCTTAAGGGGTTGCACACTTGGTAAAATGTATTTAATTGTGTTGAAGAGACAATCTCAGGTGAAGTCTGTGGCAAGTGTCATTTAAATTGATATATTGAATCATCGGATATATTATTTTAGGTAGAACTAATGAACACAATTGTACTTTAAAAGATTTTAATATATCTCGAAGCGCTGAAAAGACACTGTCAAGGGTACACTGCGTATACTTAATTTATTGAAATCACTTTAAAATGTGTTTAAAACTATGCCGCAATTTTAGTGCCACAAACATTTTATTCTATAATTTTAGACACATTTTAAAGTGTAGTTCTCCCCCCAAGGTCTTAATATCCTTAAAAGAATTTAATTTTTCTGGCCACTTTAACTTATTTTGGAAGTGAGCTCGATTAAATGAAAATATTGCACTGCGTATACTTAATTAATTGAAGTCACTTAAAAATGTGTTTAAAACTTTGCTACAATTTTAGTGCCACAAACATTTTATTCTATACTCCTAGACACATTTTGAAGTGATTTCAATAAATTAAGTATACGCAGTGTTGCCCTGTGACTTAAGCGCAATATCCCGAAAAGAATTAAATTTTTTTCCGGCCAATTTAACTTATTTTGGAAGTGAGCTCGATTAAATGAAAACCTTGCTGTTTTTATTTTCGTATTCCGGCAAACTACATTATTTCCAGAGCTCCTTACTTGCACACACGGGGGAGGGGGAGGCCCCTTCCCAGGATCGGAATTGATTCCTTCGTGTTTGCCGTCGGCTTTGGGCTGTTGCCTTCTGTGTAATTGTCGTTGCTCGTTAGTGGCATCTGACCCAATTACTAAACACTGTATTTCCTTGGCTTTTCACAATTCGAGCCCTAATTGAATTGTTTAGTTTTGTTTATTTTCTCGCTCGTTCTATTCCACCCATTGGTGTGTGAATGTTTTTCTAATTGATATTAATTGAATACATATGTGGGTTTCTTTTCTATTAATGTCTTTATTTTGGGCTTCCGAATCTTAAGGGAAAATAAAGAAATCAGTAATAGAGCGTTGTAGACTTTCCATATAATTAAATATTTAATAAAATCCGCTTAACGGAATTACCTAGGAAATCTATATTTAGTCTGAGCGCTGCGGCTTTAAACGGCTTCAACCGTTCAGCAAGCTCATTTATGATTAACTTGGCCCACACAAGCCAGCCTCAGAAATTGGTTTACTTCAATATGTTTTATGCACCCCTGCGACGCGACAAACAAACAAACAAAGAAACAAGCAAACCCACAAACAATGAAAGCAAAAAAGCGGAATATTTTCTGGAACGGTTGCGCTCACTAAGGACACTTAAAATAATTTAATTCACATTTTATTTACAATTAGCTCATAAAAGATTAGAGGCCTTTAAAAAAAAGGCAGAGAAAAATGTATAATAGGTAATTAATACCATTTTGTCAAATAAAAATAATTTAATGATAATAATGATGTTAATGATAGTAATGATAATAAATTATTTAAATATAAATTTATTTAATAAAGGTATAAATTATGCATAGCATTTGAATGTATATTCGCTACCACTTTTTAACAATATTTTTAATTTATATTTAATTGAATATAATAGCTCCCTTTTCTAAATTAAATAAAATATGCTTAAATTTGTTTTAAGTGTATTACATTTAACTGTAATCGTAATGCGTCGACACCGAGGGTGCTACTTTCTCGCCGCCAACTGCTTCGAATTTCCCAGGCCAACAACAAATGTGGCAGCGGATGCTGCAGGCATTTGAATTTCCAGCAAGAAGGAAAGGGGAAAAAAAGGTAAGGGAGAAGGGAGAAGGGAGGTCCGTGCGTTCTGTTACTTGTTGTACATTCCCAACACCATTATTTCGTTCATTTACTCGATTTTCGTGCTTTTCATCCTTTATTGTTGTTTGCTCGAGTGCCGTTATCATTTGTCGGTTTATTTTGCGCCATATGTGGCTGGGGGTTTCTTCTTCTCTTTCTTTTCTTTCTTCTTCCCCTTTTTCCTTTATCCTGAGCAAAGAGTGGGCGCTGTTTATGCCTTCAGTTCCATTGGGAGCCCCCAGGCAAGGTGAACCCTCCCAGCCTAACCCCATCGATAAAAAAATAACTAAGCTAACCCAACGTAACAGTACACTCGTGGAATAAAGACTAACTAACTTCCATTGATATTAATTAAATAAAATTTGATTACAGACCAACCTAAGTAATAACAAATATCAAGCTGGGTTGATAAAGATATTTTAGAAAGACTGCAGACACGATGTCCAAGATATTCCATATTTTTATATATTTCCCCATTAGGCTCTTAATATGAGAACCTGATTCAGGAAACTAGCAACGACTAATAAAAACTTAAATAAAATAAGATTACTTAATAAGCTCCCCGAATCGTAGAAATTTTAACATAACTTTTTTTTACAGTTTTTTTCCCAATTGGCTCGGATGTTAGAGTGGGTGTTAATAATAACAGATGTATGTGTGTACAAAGGCAAACATGCGTGTGAGTAGGAGCTATTGCGCCAAAGCAGCACTTACCTTTCTCACTCCTGGCTTAGTTTCATGCGTGACCTTTAGCCGGCTTTTTATATTAACTCTCGCCCACCTGCACGTGGCAAACGCGTTCACTTTAACACATTATCTTGTTATTATTCTTTGCTGCATTAACAAAAGTTCCGCGCGACTTAAAGTTGAACTCTAACTTTGCTGGCGTTGCCAGACGTTGCCAGATGGGTGCACTCAGGAGGGCAGCTGTGAGGAGATCAGCTGTTTTTTGTTTACTTCGCCGATTCTTCCATTCTGTTGTGGTTTTTCCTCATTCGCTTCTTTTTCCTCTGCGCCGGCCTGCACGTTTTTCACCATTTTCACCGACATAAACAAAAGCTATTTTTATTGCCAATTGGCCATACAAGAGCGGCGAACAAAGTGCGGCAGTAAAATGCTTTGTTTTATTCGGCCGCCGCAGAAGTTTCCCGTTTTCGAGTGCGTGTAGTTGTGGATGTTGGCCAAAAACGAGGCGGCGGCCAATTAATTCGAAGAAGCAGCAACAGCAGCAGAAGAGATAGAGGAAGCACACGATTTATTAAGCATTCGTGTCTGCCAAGAATCCAAGGAACCCAAAGGGGGTCACTCTCAACGCCTGTTAGCAAGAGGGATAAGTCGATCTGAACAGCCACAGGCTCTTCGGCTATTTTGTAGTTCCTCGCTTAAGGACACTCAATGGTATGTCTTGAGTTTCGTATTTCATTAAGTTTGCTGAGAATCCGAAATGGATAAACATTAAACAACTGAATCCTTTTTATAATCCGAACGCTAGTTATAAACCTTTTAGTTCAAGAATTTAGTTGATTGATATTACATGACTGTTAAAAACTATATTCTGTCTAAACTATTTTATATGTGAATATTATATACAATGAATTAGTTATGAAGTGGATATAGCTATTATATCGATACCAACAAATTCTACATAGTTATAAATCCAAAATAATGCCAAAATCTCTTATAGAATCTAGTTCATAACTTTTCCAGACAATACATCAACGGAATATCAGTGAAACTTTCCTAAATTCGTTCTTCGTAGCAATAAGCTGGGAAGGCAAATGACAGACCCGGAACAGATACTAAATATATAATAGATAGAAGATTTCGAGAGGTGAGAGACCCGAGTGCCAAGAATGCGGCGGTTAATGGGATCATCGCTTGTAAACATCCATTGCGATCTGATACACTTAAGCAGTAGGTGAGAGAATTCAAAGCTGATCGGAACCCGGAACAGGACTCTCTTTCCCCTGTACACAGTACTGACAATTTAATTAATGTACATACACACGAATTCAGATGCAGCCACAATTAATTTGCACAACAATGGCCTGATGCGAACAGTTGTCGGCCGATGTCTGCCAAAAAAAAAGAACAACATAGAGCAAGAAAGAAAGGGCAACATCAGCATAAAAGCTACAACAATTGGCAGAGCAAGAGCAACAAAGACTCTAAGGCACAAATTGCTAGTATCCCAGCAACTGCAGCAACAACAATAACAACAGAAGCATGCCACTGTGGCAGCAGCCCGGTCATATCAACAACATTTCGGCTACAATTGAGCAATTTGCCAGTGTTGCGGCAGCCGCGGCGTATACGTAATATTAAAAATAGGTGATAGCAGCACCCAGGCTGCAACAGGATGAACAAGCGCAACGTAATCATAGCAGGCATCGTGGCCAGCCTTCTGGGCCTGGTGCTGGGCGCAAACTTCTACTTCATGTACTACCTGAGCGCCGAGGAGGGTCATCTGGCCAGCGTCCGTGCCCTGGAAAATATGATCCGTCACAAGATGCGACACCTGAAGCCCGCCTACCTCAATCGCAATCCCCGCTTCTTCATGTTCCGCAACAAGCTGCTCAAGAACTACAAGGCGGCGCCGTACGAGAATGCCAGCGTCCTCTGGGACATTGCCAATTGGGTGAGTCAACGAAGAAACCAAGCCCCGTGGTGCCAGAATTCCTAATGACTGACTCCTTTCAGTGGCCGCAAGAGAACGAGGTGTATCCTTTGTACGACTCATCGATGGGCCAGCTTTTGGAGACCTTGCGTCGCGAACCGATCACTCGGGTGAGCAACCTGGCCCGAGGCACACAGCTGAAGCTTCTGGTACGCCTGGCCCAGCAGCAAAAGGTGATCTTCAAACCGCAGTGGTATCCGCGGGACGAGGTAATCGAGGGGATGGTGTACAGCGGCAAGGATCGCCATACGGCGGAGGTGTATGCCTTCTATCTGGGCGCCGTACTCGACATGCGATGGACTCCCATCGTTGTGGGTCGAGTGGTGAACCTCAAGAGGGAGATTTATGCTAACGGTGACCCGGAACTCCAGCATACCATCAACATAGAGACGGATGAGGATGGTAAGGAGACGTATTGCTTGTACGGGAAGTGTCACTACTGCAACGAGGAGGAGACCGTCTGCGGCGATGCGAGGCACAATATCGAAGGCGTACTCATCTACATTGTGCCGGGAACACTGGCCAAGCGGAGATCCCCGTGGCAACGAACCTACAAGGACGACCAGCGGGCGCCGTGGGAGGACGACATGACCTACTGCAAGTATGTGACTGCTTGACCCAGGAGAACTCGCTTAAAAATGGCTTCTTATCTTATCTTCTAGGACTCTGAAGACCAAAATGGAGACTATCCGCCTGTTGGATCTCATAGACGTGGCCATCTTCGACTATCTCATCCAGAATGGAGATCGACATCATTACGAGACACGAGAGGAGCGGGTGGTGCTCATCGATAATGGCAAGGCCTTTGGTAACCCCAACAAGGACCACCTGGATATCCTGGCGCCCCTCTACCAATGCTGCCTGTAAGAAACCGCCGAACTTTAAAAACTTCTATGTTTATACTAAAATTGAACATTTTTAGCCTTCGCAAGTCTACATGGGATCGCCTTCAGGTCTTCTCTGGCGGCGTGCTGACGGAAATTGTGGATCGACTGTCCAAACAGGACGCTCTCTATCCCCTGATAACGGATAAGCATAAAAAGGGAATTGAACGAAGACTCTTGGTAGTGTATGCTGTTGTGGAGCACTGTATGGACATTGAAGGCGACAAAATGTTTAAAACTCTGTAAGATTCCCCCTCGGATTGGGCCGAAACGGGAGCCGGGAGCTCACAATCCTCCTGAACTCACTTTCCACATCCTACTTAAGATGTTAGCTAAAGTTAGATAGAGAAGTTTATCCAATAATCTTAGTTAATTTTCATGTTTCAATGGCTGTCACCTTTCACATATTTCTTTTAGTTATAAGACCCTTCCTTTGCTCTCTTTTAAAACTTAATTGGCCTTAAAATGTTCCAATTTCCCCAAAATGATAGAGAAATTATATCATTAAGCGAATTGGTAATTAAGCGGAGCTTTAAAAAAAAATGTTGAATCTAATATTTCCTTAAATATCCAAATTAATGCGGAATGGATTTTCAAATCCTTATATATCTCTTTTACATTATCGACGAAGATCGATCGATCAGAATGTAAACCGAACCTTAAAAACATATCCGATAGCCTAGGTGTAGATATCGTTATTTAATAGGTAATATTTTAGACAATATTTTCAAAATTGAAAAATATATTTTTGTAACTCAGCGAAAGAATGTGTAAGGAATCAAAAATAAACTTCAAATCAACTTTACTATTAAATCCACATCCTTGATATATGAACATATAACATATTCCTTAGAATAATTCGTCACAGTTGCAGTCTATTTCCTGGCTTCTGTCTTTACATTGCTAAATGTAAAAAGCTTGTTGAACTGCTTGTTGTTGCGGTTGTTCGGGCGGTTCTGGAAAACAATAAGTACAATATGGTTAAACAATGAGTATAACACATTTGAAATATATATTTTATATAAAATAATGCAATTTACCTTTCCGCGCATTTGTTGCTTTATTTCAGTGCCGCGGGCTCTTTGAGCTCCGCCCTTAAACTGCCGGAAGTCCACATTTTTGTAGTCGAAGTTAGCGCCTTCAGCCTTAACAACCTTAGGTTGTGGCACCTGCTGGCTGGAGCTTTGTGAATGATTTCCACGCTTTTGATGCTGAAATTGCCTGCGCTTCTGTTTCCGCTTTTCCTGCCTTGACTGTGTTTTCGGCTGCTCAGTGGGCTGCCTTTCAATGGGCGTCTCCACGACCTCGTCGTCATCACTTTCTGCGGGAATTGTAGCTACTTCAGCAGGTTCAGTTTTCATTACTTGTGGCTCTTGTGGCTTAGCTCTGGGATGTGTGTTTTCATCCTTGCGTGCTCTCTTGCTGGTGGTTGGCTGCTGATCCGCTGGTTCCGGTTTTCTGCTCGCCTGGTGCTTCCGTTTCAGTTGCTCCTTGAGGGGCAGGGAGTACATGGCATCCTCGTCTTCCTTCACGGCGGGTGCTACTAGCTTGATGTTCTGAGCAGCAGTTGGTTCTGTAGGACACAGACGCCTGCTGAGCTGTTCACTACGCTCCCTGGCCATCTGATCGACCTTTAGCTGTTCCATTAGTGGCAGGATGGCCAAGTATCGCTTGTATGGCATGCGAAGGATCTGGCTCTCTTTGCGCAGATGAGCCCAGCGAAGTTCCTCTTCTTGCGTGGGTTTCGGTGGCTTGTCAAACAGAGCCATTGCAGGTGGAACGGACAGATTCGCTTTTGTAATAGTCTCTTGCCTCGTCAACTGGAGTTTTCCGCTGGAGCCTCGTTTCAGCAGTGTGGGCAGATCGTCGCGAGCCTCTTCCTGATGCGAAAAGTCGTGTGGACAGTAGAGTTTGCTGCTGAAATCTTTTGTCGAGGGCGGCAGAGATGCCTGTGTGCTGCTGCGGGCCTCCAAAATTGGCTGAAATAGTAAGTATATAGCAAAAATAAGATCCAATGACACTAAACCATACTTAAAAATACACTACACTTGATTCCTGGCCAATAATTAATATATGTACTAAAGGACACTCCTAAATCAGCTTTCGAATATGTACAAAATCTAGAAATAATTAACGTGCAAGCTATGCCGCTGTCTTGATTATTTAAATTTTAAGCTCTGCTATGATACCCTTCCTTGTCTTTTAATACGGCCTGCGGAAGGATATGTAATAAACTGGATCTTTCGGTAAAGTCGGAGGTAACCTCGCTTCATTTCAACTTTAGTTACAATTAATGGATAATGGAAAATTTTCGGAATAGCCAGCGGCGTTAAGCGATATGTTCCATGTGCTGCTTGGAATCGCTTGGTAACTCACTTTGATCAGTGGCTGATCGCGCGCCTTCAGAACGATCTGATGGAGTGCGTGCAGCTGCTGCCGCACCAGCGGCGGTATGGGATTGCAGCAGGCCAATATGCCCTGCATCTCTCGCGGCAGGCTCTCCGCGATCTGGAGCATCATGTGATTGGGCAAGACGTAGCCATAGCTTTCGTCCTCCGACCGCGCCGTTGCATCCCGCCACTCAAAAATCCCGCGAAGAGCATAAAGCTGTCGATTGTCAAAGGAACGTTTCGTCTTTCGCACCAAATCCAAGTGGGATTCTGGTCCAATATAGGGCTTACTGTAACGCTTTTTGCACACATCCGTGCTCATTTGATAGACGGTATTCAGTAGTCCCGGTTCGGTCTGCTGCTGCAGCAGATCGTTGGTCATCCGTTCGTAAACGTAAATGAGAAAGTGGGTATCCTGGCGGGCATAGTCTACCAGTTGCTGCGGCAGAGGCCTCATCCGCCAATCAGCCAACTGCAGGCTTTTGTCCACATCCAAGTCCAGGTAGTGCTTCAACAGAAAGGCCAATGATAACCGGGCCATATTTAACGCTTTGGCTGCCCGATGCGTGTCGAACATATTGACAATATACAATGACAGGTCCCGCTGCAGCCACTCAATGTCCAAATCCGCGCCATGCAAGATCTTGAGCTTCTTGGGATCTGTGAGCACCAGATTCAATATGTGCATCTCATCCCGCAGGGTGAGAGTATCAAAAATATAGTCCTTGCTGCGCGTGGACATTTGGACCAGGCAAGTGATGCCCATAAAGGTGCGATAGGAGTGGTGCTCCACATCGATCGCAATTTGCGGGGCTTGCCTCAGTTCCTCCAATGCTATTTTCAACTTCTCAACCGTATCCACCACCATCAGCTCAGTGTCGGCCATCAGGGATGGAAGAAGTGGCTTCTGTTTCTGCAGCTGCTCCGCTGGAGGATCAAACTTCAGCAGCTCGAACTCGTACGGGTGCAAATAGGACTGGATATTGCCGGCTTCGTCGTATTCTGCCAGAAGGGCCAATGGCTTCAGCGAGTTTGGCTTCTCTTTTAGCCTTGGGCAAAACGGATTCTGTGCGCTGTTGTCTACTGGTTCCTTAAATTGCATTTGTGGGCGCACAATATTTTTGGCCGTGAAAAGGCGGGCGGAAACCATGTTCCGTTGGGGCGTCGTCCTATTCCAGCTACCCGCTTTGGGTGTCTCTTGAGCTTGTGAAGGGCTACCTGTTGATCCGGCTGCTGCTGACGGAGAGCTGCTGCTCATCACATCCACCTGAGTCTCAAGCACTTGATGGGCATTCCTGCGTAGGCCGCTCTTGATGTCCAGATTTGTGGTGATGCGCTCGAGCAGCATGTCATTGCACTCCTGTACCATTTCGAACTGCTCGTCCAGTTGGCGTCTGTAAGGAGAGATGACAACAATCAGTATTTCTGATTCAAAGCTAGAAGGGGTTTCCATGAAACAGGAAGCTTTTGTGTAAGTGACGCCTTGATGACAAAGGATGTAAATCCCATAATCTTACTTTCTAACGTCTCCCTTGACCTCCTTGGCATGTAGCACGTTCCCGATCAACCCCACCACTCGCTGGGATAGATTGTCCATGACACGTGCGAAGCCCGGATAGCTGAGATATAGCGAGCGGGCAGTGCCCTGAGGAAAAGCATTTGCTGCCCGTGTGGCGGCCACCACATTTTTGAAGGCTTGCTGCAAGGACAATCGAAATTAAGTAATGATGAGCCGGGAGGCGAAAGAAACTTCCAAATAAACCCACGTTTGTGAAATCCGCGACCTCTTCAGATTGCTCGCGCGGGTGCTCCTTCTTATTATCCTCCTCCTCATTTGCAGTGTTAATTCTTTTCGGCGGACGCGGCATATTTCTGTTTTTTTTTTATTCTGTACAATGTTCGTGTTCTTTTTTCCGTAAATAATTTTTTTTCGTTTATCAGATTGTGGAAAATGTGCGTGTTTTCTCTTCTTCTTATGAGAATGGAATAACAACAGCTAGAATTTAGAGATTGTCAACACTGCCGCCGGCGAAATTTGAACACTATAGAGCACTACTATATGGCGCTGACGGCATAACAACAAAATAAACCAGCTCGTTTCGACTTTTACAATTTCTAGTACAACTTAACATGATGATCTTGTAATGCCTCCTCTGACCGGGTTTGATTTTAAATACAATACATACGCTAACAACAAAACCATCGAATTTAAAATCGCCCCTAGCTATTGAGCAAATAAAAGAAATACTTTACAACACTGGTTGACCTTGTTCAAAAAGTGCGCACTTTTTAATTAGAAATTAATATATTTTTTAAAGATAATTTATTGTTATAATTCCGTAAAATTATCCGTGAAATTATCTTATTTAGTATTTTATGTTTAACGTACTTTAATAAAAGAATTTAATGAGACTTGGTTAGCAGCTGATCGCCAGTGTATACACACCACCGCCCGCCGGCAAAAAGCAGTGACCGAGAAGAAAGAAGCAGCGACTCCAGCAGAAACAAACGGAGTTACGAGCTAAAAAAGTAATTATTAAGCCTAAATTAAGTTCGTTTTGGAAAGATATCCATCCACACGATGCTGGACTTATACAGGCGTACAGTGAAGCGGTTTCCACTGGGCAGTGTCAGCTACATGTTTGCCTATGGCTCCGGCGTGAAACAACAGGAGGGCTATGAAAAAGTTGGCAATGGAAATGGCCTGCGTCCGGCTCCTGGCACCGTTGTAGATCTGGTTTTCTGTGTGCGGGATACCCTGGGATTCCATGCGGAAAACTTGCATCGCCACCCGGGGCATTATTCCGCCTTGCGACACCTGGGTCCACGTTTTGTGGCCAACTACCAGGAGCGTTTGGGTGCCGGCGTCTATTGCAACACCTTGGTGCCACTGCCGGACCTAGGACTGACTATCAAGTATGGTGTGGTGTCGGAGGAGCAGTTGCTGGAGGATCTTTTGCACTGGCGGCATCTCTATCTGGCCGGTAGGCTGCACAAACCGGTCACAGATCTGGTGAATCCCGCTGATAATCCACCCCTAAAGGCGGCGCTGGACAGGAATCTGCTTTCGGCACTCCAAGTGGCTCTGCTACTTTTACCGGATAAATTCACCGCCTACGCGCTATTCCACACCATCGCTGGATTAAGCTATAAAGGAGATTTCCGAATGATATTTGGCGAAAACAAGCAAAAGGTCCACAATATCGTTAATCCGCAGATCAAGGACTTTTTTGCCTTGTACCAACCTTCATTGGGACAACTCTCCAATTTAGTGGCTGTAAACATGAATGGACAGGAGCCAGGGAGCCGAAAGCCAGCCATACTATTCGAGCAAGATAAATCCCGGCCTGCTACGGCTCAACACCTGCGCCAGTTGCCCGCTGAGCTTCGAAAGCGTCTCGAGCGGAATGCTGCCTGTCGCGGCGACTATGCCGATGTGGTGGATCATCTCTCCTTGGCTCCACAGTTGCCCAAGGTGCTTCAGGCGTCCGTTAACGACATCGTGTGGCGCAGCAGTGTCACGCAATCGATCAAGAACATCGCCAGTGCTGGCGTTTTTAAATCTCTGGTTTATAGCTATCGAAAGGCCCAGAAAACTTTTGCTGTTTAGGATTCCTCTTTGGCATAAATTCCCAGGCTGCTATTTGCCGACTTAGTTGCCCCTCCAGCTGCATTTTGTTATATAATTTTAAGCCTAAACGTTGTTAATTGCAATATAGAAACCGTAGCCCAAGCCAAAGCAATGAGTTTTCTTGAGGGAACGTTTTTGGGGCGATATCCGAGACAGATAATGGAACTACTGGAGTGATCCCGGTACTCCACAGCTTGGGCTTGGTTGTTTATTAATTGATTAACCTTTAATTGGTCTTACTTTTGCTTTATCTTTCAGATCATGTCCAGTGAAGACAGTAGCTGCGATAGCAGCGGCTCATCCAGCGACGAAAGGCACCGGAAAAGGAAGCACAAGAAGCACAGAAAGGATGTGGACAAGTCCAAAAAGAAGAAGTCAAAGAAGCACAAGAAGGAGACGCATCGTCACAAGGAGAAGAAACGCAGCAGGCGCGAAGTGGAGCAGCCAGCGACTTATCCACAAGCTCCTCCCCAGCTCAGTTTTCCAACTCCAGATATAGCTTCAAATAACGAGGATGCCTTCGGTCCAGCACTGCCGCCTCACTTGAGGAAGGACAACAATCTTGAACCCCAACTAGAGAATGAAAATAAACTGGAGGAACTGAAAATAAACAAACAGGAATCCCAATCCAACGCCATGATAGGACCCATCCTGCCCAGCGAGTTCGCTCGGCCAAAACCTTCTGCACCAGAAACCGAAATGAAGGTCGACGAGGCTTCGGATGATGACGACTTGGCAGGTACCTTTGGTCCTCTGCCGAATGCCAGTCAAGTGGAGCTGGAAGAGCGAGCTCTGGCCCTTAAGCTGGCTGCCCTAGAGGGCGGAGGATTGGGTACTTCCACGGACCAAGAGGTCCGAGAGGAATGGATGTTGGAGCTACCTGATGTTGGATTAAAGAGCGGCCTCGCTGCCCTGGGCAATATGAAGCGTACCTTTTACCAAGGAAAAGAGCGACCTGACTTCAGTGATCGCTCCTCCTGGACCAAGACACCTCAGAGTGAGGCGGCAGCCGCTGCGGCAGGACCAAAAGCCTGCAGTTCAAAGGAAATGGAGCAGATGGCCCAAGCTAAGTACGAACAGCAGCGGGATGACGAACAAGAACGCATGGCCAAGAAGCACAAAAAGAAACACAAACGGGAGGAATCTCTGGTGGAGTTGCATCAGAAAAAGTTAAGGAAGGAACAAAGGGAGAAGGTACAAAGCAACAAAAGATAATAAATATCAATTTACTAATCCTAAATTACATTACTTTAAAGGAAAAGGAACTGGCTGCCTCCGGTTCGAAGCCAGAACGAAGACCCTTCAGCAGAGATGTGGACTTAAAGCTCAACAAGATCGACAAGAATCAAACCAAGCAGATTGTGGACAAGGCCAAGATACTGAACACCAAATTCTCCCGGGGTCACGCCAAGTATCTATAGGGATATCGAATAAGATAATTATATTTCTAAATGCATTTCAGATGTATAAGATTTTAATTAAAAATAAGAATTGCATAAATGCGTAATATCGTATTAAATATAAAGTACAAGTTTAAGAGATTATCCCTCTTAACCCTCCTTTAAATCGACATAAATAAGTAAGATGAGGCGTGAACTTAAATAGGCTTTTTACAATCTAGAAGTATAAAAATATGCGGCAATTTCTCAGCGCTGTGGCGGGGGCTTCGGCTTGGGAATCTTGGCCAGCAGCATCTGTATCTCGTCCTTCTCTTTCCAGTCCTTCCACAATTCATATAGGTTAACAATGGCCCGCACGATCTCCTGCACTTTATCCAGGTCGACGTTCAGCTCCGCGAACCACTGTTTGGTGGCGTCTTTTTGCAGGATAACGCAGGCTATCTGCAGGCAGGCAATGGCGATCTAAAATAAAAAGATACATTGATTAATTGCTGGTTTCCTTGCATTTATTAACAGACAAATTCCACCTGATATGGAGGATACAGCAGACAGACATCGGTGCGCAGGGAATCATTGACGATCCGCCAGCTCAGGGTGAGCAACTGGTCCTCCTGTCCCATGTCCTGGACCAGCTGCAGCAGTGGCCTGTACGGCTGGTAGACGATGAGACAGCAATCCAGGTTCTCCAACAGGTAGAACTCGCACTCCAGTATGTGGTTTGTGCGATAGGGGAACTCTTGCGCATAGGCATAGCTAAACTTGGTCTTAATGGCGGACTGGCAGATGGAAATCAGACGGGAGTTCGATATAACTCCGAACTCCTCCACTTTCGACGCCAGCAGAATACAAGTGGGTGCCAGCAACAGGGGATCAATGTTTTTTAGAGAGTTCCGCGCGTAGAACCTCTTAAAATACACCGTGGCGGTGGCTATGACCTGTTGCCGTAGCTTCAGCTGCTCGCCCAGCACCTGGATGACATTGGCAAAGAATATGAACACCTTCTGGTATTCATCCTCATTTAAAGCCAGCAAATCGTGTTGACGCTCTCGGAGCAAATCCTGTTTGTCCAGAATCCACTGTTGTGAGTGTGAGCTCTGCCAGAAATTTCCCGCCATCTGATAAAAAACAGGCCAGGCTATAAACGTCTGTCAAAATTTGCCGTTAACTTTCCCTATAAAATGTTAATTTCGATATAAACTGAGGAAAATCAAAGAAACCGAGAAAATTGTGTTGCTCTTAAAAAACAGTGTGTGCACACTCTTTGATTTTCCCGAAACAGCTGCTTGACCACAGCCAACTTAACGTTCTGCTGCTGTGACCGCCGTAGGTGTGTGTGTGAATTTTTCATCAACGCCGCGGACGAAGAAGTCTTAATACTTTATTTAGTTATTAATATTAAACGATATAATTGAACGATGGCGTTGCGTGTCCTTGGAGTGTCGCAGAATATGCGCACCTTCGTGCGTGGCGTTGACATGATCAAGGTAAGTGGGAAAAACAATCAAATGATTACGCTCAACAGGATCTAAATTACGTAATTGTAAATGCACAATAATGGTTGTGTTTCTGGTTAATATATGTTTGAATCAACCAAAATAGGTCGCTTCTGACTGGCCCCTGAAAAGCCAGCGAATTAATTTAAACAAGTCTATCGAAATTTGTTTGGAAAAGTCTTTACATGCAATTTGAGGTTATGTGCAAGATTTACTTAACTTTTACTAAAAGTTATTCCATTTCTCCTAACTTGCAGCGCTACAAGTCGGCTGTCACCCTGCAGAAGACCTTGCTGAACATACCTGCCACCCAGGTGACCAAGCTGGATAATGGTCTGCGCGTGGCTAGCGAGGATTCTGGAGCCTCCACCGCCACCGTGGGACTTTGGATCGATGCTGGCTCCCGTTCGGAGACAGAGAAGAACAACGGCGTGGCCCACTTCTTGGAGCACATGGCCTTCAAGGTAGGAGTGCAACCTATTTCCGCGAAAAACGTTTTTTACCAGTGCATTTTCAACCCATTTTCAGGGCACCGCTAAGCGCTCGCAGACCGATCTGGAGCTGGAGGTCGAGAACCTCGGCGCCCACTTGAATGCCTACACCTCTCGGGAGCAGACCGTGTTCTACGCCAAATGTCTGTCCAAGGATGTGCCCAAAGCTGTCGAGATCCTGTCGGACATCATCCAGAACTCCAAGCTGGGCGAGTCTGAGATCGCACGTGAACGTTCGGTGATCCTGCGCGAGATGCAGGAGGTGGAGAGCAACCTGCAGGAAGTGGTCTTCGATCACCTGCACGCCACTGCCTACCAGGGCACTCCTCTGGGCCAGACCATCCTTGGACCTACCAAGAACATTCAGTAAGTATTGTAATTACTCGGCTTTGACTACTTTGACTAATTTCTTTATTACCTCCAGGTCCATTGGCAAATCCGACTTGACCGACTATATCCAGACCCACTATAAGGCTTCGCGCATCGTTTTGGCCGCTGCCGGAGGAGTCAAGCACGACGATCTAGTCAAGCTCGCAGGCTCAAGCTTGGGCGGCCTGGAGGCCAGTGTTCTGCCCCCGGAGGTGACTCCCTGCCGCTTCACCGGCTCCGAAGTGCGCGTTCGCGACGATTCCCTGCCCCTGGCTCATGTGGCCATCGCCGTCGAGGGCTGCGGCTGGACCGACCAGGACAACATCCCTCTGATGGTGGCCAACACTCTGGTGGGAGCTTGGGATCGCTCCCAGGGTGGTGGCGCCAACAATGCCTCCAATCTGGCCCGTGCCAGCGCCGAGGATAGTAAGTAGACCTAAGAATTACTTATAATTTTGAGATTTCATGCCAATTATCCTCTTGCAGACCTTTGCCACAGCTTCCAGTCGTTCAACACCTGCTACCGTGACACTGGACTTTGGGGCATTTACTTCGTCTGCGATCCCCTGCAGTGCGAGGTGAGTAATTAATACTAAAAATGTTTGGTTTTATAATATAATACCCCATATTTTTAACCCCATTCACCAGGACATGCTCTTCAACGTACAGAGCGAGTGGATGCGCCTCTGCACCATGGTCACCGAGGCTGAGGTGGAGCGCGCCAAGAATCTGCTGAAGACGAACATGCTGCTGCAGCTGGATGGCACCACGCCCATCTGCGAGGACATTGGTCGCCAGATCCTGTGCTACAACCGCCGCATCCCTCTTCATGAGCTGGAGCAGCGCATCGATGCCGTGAGCGTTGGCAACGTCCGTGACGTGGCCATGAAGTACATCTACGATCGGTGCCCAGCCGTCGCTGCCGTGGGTCCCGTTGAGAACCTGCCCGAGTATAACAGAATCCGCTCCTCCATGTACTGGTTGAGGGTCTAAGAGGAGGGTTCCCAGGCCACACCGAACCCCGTCGTTGTTGGACATGTAGTTTAATTCAAAAAAGAAAATTTCGCCCTTCAGAGGATCAGTAAACCGATAATACCAAAAGTTACTAAGTTGTGCTGGCCGTTTATTGATGTGTATACTTAATGGGGATACCGGAGAGACCCTGCTGCAGCTGGGCTGGCTCTGTTTGTCCCAAAGCAGGGTCCAGTCCCTGCCAGGTGCGGTCCTCGAAGGAGAGTCCCGTGTCCGTGGTCATTAGCGACATTTTTGCCTGAGTAGCCAAGGCCAGCGAGGCAGGATCTCCGGATGTTTCCAGCTGTTCGTTGACTGCTCCTCTCAGCTTTCCACTAACCAAGCTTACATCGTTTTCTGGAATGGCCTCCTTATCGAAGGGCAGGAAACTGCGTCCTTCTGGTAAAAGCTGCTTGAAGTCCGTGACATAGGCCTCGGGATATCTCATATGCCAAGCGGGATTCAAAGCCATCTCTGCTTCGAATACGGAAACGATGGGTTTATAGTATTCCTTGGAATCGTACATGTTATTGAAGGGGCAGCCAATTAAAACGAAGCAATCGATCTCCAGAAAGTTGGCCAGCTTGGCCGGATTGATCCTTCCTACAGAAATCAGCTGCGTTTTAATTCCTCTGCCCTTTGCCATGGTCTGCAAACGAGAAACAACATCCAGATAGCCCTCGGCCGTCAAAGTGGCCACAATTAATCCCAGCGTCTGTGCGTCCTTGCATTTTTCGATAGGAAAGTAGCGACGACGAATGTACTGAGCCGTTAAGGGATTCTTCGAGCTGAGGGTGGCGGAGGCACCATTGTAAACATACCACTGGACGGGAGCTGGAGCAGTCAGCGATAGGTTAGCAAAGCGCTGGTTATCCGAACCGATGAAAATGCATATGCGCTCCAGATTGGTACCATTAGAGGCGGACGGATCTCCTTCGACGGGGGGAAACACCTCCAGCAAGAGATTCCTCGGCTGTAGGGCCTCTTCAAGTTGCTTTTTTAGCTCTTCTGCTTCCAGATGCTGATACCCAATGTCCAGATAGATGCACACCTCCCTCTCCTTGCACTCTGCACGCAGAGTCTGCAGTCTGTCGATGAGAACACTCACATCCAGTGGCATCTCCGGATAAAGATAAAGTACGGGTAGGCGGCTGGCCCTGCTGCGACAGGCATTCCCAAAGTGAATCACACTATCCGCCTCGACATGGGCAGCTGCTATCTCATCCACACAACAACTTCCGTAGGTGGTATCTGCCAGGATGAAGATCTTCACGTCCTCTGGCACCAGTAGCTCTGTTAAAGCCACACTGATGGCATTGCTGTGGGGCAGGTAGTCATCCGGGAATTGCAGGCACACCTAAGGGTAGAAACTCAGTCATGCGACTCTCAACGAGGCAACGCTATACGGACCCTTTTGTATCCATTCTGGCGTATCCAATCGCCGCTCACTTTCTTGTGATGTTCATTCCAAATTTGTTCGAAGGGGACCGCCTGCTCCGCCTCCGTATTCCTCTCTAGAGCTGCGGTGTCCGAGCTGGAGAACGCCGATGCAGTGCCTGTTCCGGATGAGCTCATTGCCAGGCGATCTTTGTTCGCAATAAAATAAACAAAAGGAGGACCAACAGTATGACCGTATCAGGATCGTTTAAATATGCTTCAGTGCTCCAGAAATTCCTTAAATATACCGTAGGAATTCAAAATAATAAATATTAAATTTTAAATAACTTATTGCCTTAAGTTAATACTATTATTTTAAAGTTGGACCATAATTATGGTGCTCAATAAGTTCCTTGTTTTTTAAAACTATGATATAATAATGCATATATCAATTTATTTTCAAATTTGTTTAGCAATGTATACACATATATTTATATATTTATTTATATTTTATTTTTAATTATGTTTACACACTATCTTCTTTAATTATTAATTAATATTAAATAAGATTTTAAATTTAAAAGCATAGACTGCCCCACCAATGGTGCATGTGTGACCGTTCTCCAGCTGAGCTGTGAGTGTGACCGTATCAACCTGTATGCGTAATACCTCCGGCAACTGAAACCGAAGCAGGCTTCGCTTTTCTCATCCCTTCCAAAAGTCAACAACAAAAATCTCCATCGACGACATATTTTATTTTGCAAAGCAAACGCCGCCGACTAGCGCAAAAACGCGCGCTTAAACACAAGGACATCAGCCCAAGGTGCCTAAACATTTGAACGCAGCTGCTGTCGGAGGCAGAAGATCCAAGCGAGAAGTGCGAAAATGGATGACTCACGCGAAGAAAGCCAGTTCATCGTGGACGATGTGAGCAAGACGATTAAGGAGGCCATTGAGAGCACCATCGGCGGCAATGCCTACCAGCACGACAAGGTGAACAACTGGACCGGCCAGGTGGTGGAGAACTGCCTCACCGTGCTGACCAAGGAGCAGAAGCCCTACAAGTATATAGTGACTGCCATGATCATGCAAAAGAATGGGGCTGGACTGCACACAGCCAGCTCCTGCTATTGGAACAACGACACCGACGGATCCTGCACGGTGCGCTGGGAGAACAAGACCATGTACTGCATTGTTTCCGTCTTCGGGCTGGCCGTCTAGAGGGCAGCTTGAGTACCGGAGGCATCGTGGATCACCCAAAAGGAGGACGACGAGGAGGAGGAGGTCAATAATCGATACTAACTATTAAGGGGGGAGGGATTAACAAGATTGCCGTCGGACTGACAGCCTCAACAGCCTCATAAGCACTCTTTGGTCGGCCAACCTGCTGCAAGGACGAAATTAACCATGAACTACAATCGAGATGATATGTTGTATCCCAAGGAATTAAGCGCCTAATGTTACTCTTGATTTTCAGTTTAAAAACCCTAAATAAATTAATGTAAAAATAATTAGTTACCCGTGGAACACCTTTTATTTATGGCCCGCAACTTCCTTTATCGTGATAAAGAGCTCAAAAGCAAACACCCTTTGGAATATGGCTAAAATAAACTTTATTGACCCGCCTGCTGCTCAGGCTTGTTTAATCGATGGCAGGGCGGGGTGTCCTTGACGCTACCCCTCCACTCCTACTTCTTGCGCTGGAACCGGCGAGCCGCTTTCAGTGCCGGAACCTTGCTGGGCAGGCGCAAGCTCAGCGTATCTGAGCGGGATTTCGGTAGGGCGTTGACAATATGAGCGTACTGCTTGATCCTCTCCTTGCTGGTTGCCAGAACGCGGGACAGAATGTTGATATCCACTTCGTGCTTCTCGCTGATAAGCAAAGCGAGCACAATAAAGTGCGTTAGAGCCTTCTCTGTGCTGAAATTGGTGCGAGTGCCTCTCTTGGCCACATTGGGATCCGCAAAACGGTGACGGATATCGTTCTCAATCTTCTCCGTGATCCGCGAGAGTTCCACCTTCTGCATTTGACGGGAGCGCAGGGAAATCAATGACTGCAAAGCGTCCATGTAGATGATTATCTTGATATGCAGCATATCCTGCTTGGACGTTATACTCTTTTCCTGGATGCGGCCCAGACACGCCTTGAGGTATTCCGACTTGATGCTGCAAGAAAATGGTTTAAAAAATCCGAAAATAATAACTTGGAAGGGATTTTGTATAATTGCATACTTACGGAAGGGTCTGGACGGGCGTGGAGAACACCACTTTGGCTTCTTCGTCCAGGCGTTCGAGCAGAGCGCTGGGAATCACATCCTCCACATCGTATACATGGTCCAGATTAGTGGCCGCCTTGTCGCACTTCGGCACAATGGTGGCCAGGTACGCCTCGTTGCTGATGCTCACATCCGCCAGCGTATCATCGTCATCCTCGCCTTCCTGCTGAGCTGACAATTTAACAGTTTCATCCAGGTCCTGGCGCACCACATCCACATTGACCAGCATCTTCTCGTGATTGTCCACGAACCGTGATGCCTTGCGTCCACCGAATTCCTTGAGCAGCTTCTTGTTGGCGTGCTCCCGGCTCAGCATGGGAATCTTGCGCTTCTGGCGATCCAGTTGCTGGTAAATGTGATTGGAGAGTAACGCCTGCTGCACGGGAACAATCTGCACTTTGTTCGTGGACTTGTTGCGAAGACAGATGTAGGTATCGTATTGCTGGCTGTCCTGCAGGTCACCTGTGTACACCTGTTTGCCGGCCACGACTAGAGCTTGCTTCTTTCGCTCCCTAGAGCTCTCCATGGTGCAGAACTCACCAGTGCCACTAAGAGATCCATTCTGGAATTTCACTGAGAAAGTCGAGATGTGGGTTAGTTATATGGTAAATTCACTTCGTCTAACTACGCACCTATGGTGGGCAGGTGCTCGTCCCTCTTATGGTTGCAGACGGTCTCAATGTGCGTCTTATCATCCATTTTTTCAGTTATCAAAGTTAAATTCCTTAGATCTGCTTAAAAACAACATAAATTGCTTGCACGTGTAAGGAAAACAGTAATAGCTGGTCACACTGTTCCCCTATTTCGTTTGCCATAAACAGCTGCCTAAAACCATGGACAGCTATAAAGAAGAGTTGCCAGACTTAAATTCGAAATACGGGTTCAATTTAAATTTTTATTTTATGTAGTTATACTTATTTAAGCCTAATTAAACAGAATCTTTGTTATTCCTAGAAAAGCTCCTAGGTCCGTTGGAGAGGTGTCGGCGTAAGGCTGAATCCGGAAAGTGCGTAGTGCTTGCTTTTCACGATTTTTACCACTTGCTGCAATGTGTAAATCCATTATTGTTTATAATTATTCTTATTTTTAAGTTTTTCACCCTACCATGACAAGTTTAATGAGGAAAACTGCGAAGGTAAGAAAGTTTATGCTCAGGATGGCCGCCTCGGGCGGAAAATCTATTTCCGCATCATCCAGCAATCCACGGCGACGTCGTCTTTTCCGCTCCGGTGGCTGCCAAAGAACCGCAAATTGTTTCTCTGCTTGGAAAATATATATTACATTTGTATTAACCTAAATATTATAATATATCTATATATATATTTATAATATATATACATTTAAATAATTTAATTTCTTCTACTAATTTTACGCACCTATTAGTCGCATGAGATTGTCGCGCAGATTTTGCAGCAGCTTTATCTTCTTGCCAAAGGTCAAAGCCGACTTGTTGATCCAGGTTTTCTGCATGGTCTTAAGGAACTTGATGAATCCTTGCATGCTGGGCAACTCGATCCCATCGGAGTCCTCCGATGGCTGCTCGGTGGTCTCCTCCTCGCCAGATCCCTCGCTGACGTTCTCCGGGGCATTTGACGAGTGCCTCCTGGAAGTGGTCTCCACCTTGGGGGTCACAACATTCAGGTTAGGCGGTGCCTTAGTGGAGCTCGTCATTGCCAGGGGATTATTGACACTGAATCGTTCCCGCTGATACTCCAGCCAGGCGACACTGGGCGTGGTAAAATCATCTCCCTGACGACTGATCCCGGAGAGAATCAGCAAGAGAAAACACTTTAACGCGAAGTGAGGCATCTTCTCTGGCGGATTGCTGCTAAAGAACTGCTGGGAAAGTGCGAAAGGCTTTCTCGAGAAAGGTGTCAGCCGTTGCAAGCCAGCGATTTGTGCGATGCAGTGCCGCAGGCAGAGACTAAGACAACTAAGACAACCATGTGGATGACAAATAAAATATACTTAAAGATTGCTTAAAAGGTTTAACTGAACTGATCCCAAGCTACACAAAATATATAAGTAAAGGATTTGTTTGATTTATTTTCGTATCTGTCTTCCGTTTCTCTGAAATCTAAATGGCATATTCTCTGGCTCTAAATAGTCTTCATTTGCACCTTGGCAGCTTCAGGTACAACTTCTCTTACCTGGAACCTATCTCCATGCCCGCAACTGTGAATAAAAGAGCTAACGAGTTCACGCACCACTTAAATTGTCAAGCGTTGTTTATTCAGCTATAATTTCTCTGCCATTCTTTTGTGGTTGATGTGTGTTTGTGTCTTATGGCCATTGGTTCCAGACTGGATCTGAGCTCCGCAGTTACTTCTGGGCTGGTGTGGTGTATATATCTTCCGTGTGGAGTTACGATATTCATAAGAGTTGCCATTAGGTGGTTAACGAGTTAAAGCTATCGACTAATTTTGATTCTAGAGAAAAATTTAGCACACTGAGTTGTAAGTTTTGAAGTATTCATTAGTTAGCAGTTATCGAGAAGCGGGAGTTAGAGAGATGGGATAAACTTATGGGCTAGGCATTATGGTTGTACTGCTATTTGATGTGCCGGCAGAGATGGAACCGCATCCATTTCAGGGCCTTGTCGCCAATTGCCTCCGACTTGCGCGACCCGCCGCAGTCCGAGAGGCGATGGCAGCCGGCGCAGTCCGCCGGAGAAGGACGATAGCTCTCGGTGGTGGTGGTACTGGTACTGGTACTGGTGTTGGTGGTCGCGGCCATCTCCATTATCTCGGTGGTGCTCTCGGTTATCCGCCCGGACTCGCAGCCAGGTCACATGTCGCCCGCACAGTCCCAGCGTATGTCGTCAGCCTCGTGGGTCAAGTACCGGCCGCCGCCCACCTGGGTCTCCAGGGTCCGGAGGTCGCGGTACGTCTGCTTGTCCTGCAGCCAGTAGTGCTGGAGGCTCTTGTCCACCGTGTACCTCTTGCGCTGCTTCACCTGCAGCAGGTTATTGATCAGGTCGATGGCTGGGGGGAAAAGCAAGGTTATCCAGAGATTCCACTCGCTCGATTTCGCTCACTCACCATTGGAAGAGATCTCCTTCCACGGATTGGGCGGATACATGAAGGCTGCGTTCTGTATTTGGTCATTGATGTCCTCCTCCTCGTTGAAGGGGAACGTGCCGCTCAGGCTCACGTAGATAATGACGCCCACGCTCCACATGTCCAGGGATCTGTTGTACCCCTTATTCCGGAGCACCTCGGGGGCAAGATACGCCGGTGTGCCCACCACCGATCGCCGGAAGGACTTCTCGCCAATGATGCGGGCATAGCCGAAGTCGCAGAGCTTCACCTGCGGGAACTCGGCGTCCGAGGAGAGCAGCACGTTCTCCGGCTTCAGGTCGCAGTGGACAATGTTCTGCGAGTGCAGGTACTTGAGGGCAATCAGGATCTGGGTGATCAGGAACTTGGTCACCCGCTCGCTCAGACGACCCCTCGCATGCGACAGGATCATCTCGAGCATGTCGCCCTTGAGCTTCTCCATCACCACGAATATCCGTTCCGGGGTCTCGAACATCCTCTCCAGATTGACGACGCCAAAGTGCGCGATGTTCTGCAGGATGGCCACCTCGTTCTTCAGCTGCGCCTCCTGTTTGGTGGGGAAGCGCAGCTTGTCGATCACCTTGATGGCCACCTCGCGCTGCGTCTTCTTGTGGACTCCGCCGTAGACCACGCCGAACTGGCCGGAGCCGAGGACCTCGTCCGGAAAGATCTGGTACAGCTGACCCATGTCCTGCACTTGCTCCTCCGACTCGCAGCATTCTGGGAAAAAAAGGAATGTAATCTAATCCCACTTGACCCGAATTCCCACACTCACGTGTGTTGTTGACGTGCATGAAGGCCTGCCGGATGCTGGTCTCCCAGCTCTTGGCGATGTCACTGCCGATGCCACTATCCGGCGGGGGCAGCCGCACGGCCTGCTCCTCCTTGGCCCCCACCTGAGGATCCTGGCCCACAAAGTAGCTGAGGTTGGGCAGGCGCAGCTCGAAGCAGTAGTTGGACTCGGGCCGCGGATCGCCGCGATGGCTCTCGATGGACAGGAGCTCCGCCAGCGGCAGCTCCTTGTGGTACTTGCTGCCCTGTTCCGAGACGAAGAGCGTTATGGTCTTGGAGTCCAGGCGCCAGTAGTAGCGCTTCACGGCCTTGTCCAGCGAGGTGAAGTGCACCAGCCAGCCCTCCTTCAGGGCCTGGCCGCCTCGCTTCTTGGTGTGCTTGACGGACTGGACGATTCTCATCAGCGGGATGTTGGCACTGGGCGATGAGGAGGTCGAGGACTGCGACTGCTCCGACTGGCCGTCACTCGACTTGCTGGTATCACCACCACCACTGGAGTCGTCGCCCAGCCCTCCGTTGACCAGCTCCGGCGGCGAGTTGTGGGCATTGGTCAGGGCCTTGGGTGCTTCCCGGGGTCGTCCCGCCACCAGGTTCACCCCGCCCGCCATGGCCGTTTTGTACTTCCCGTAGTCCCCTCCAGGGCCCGGGCCCTCGTCGCAGTCGCTGTCGTCGAACTCCTCGCGGAAGAAGTTGTCCCGCTCCTTGGCTCCAGCCTGGATCTGCAGCTGGCTCAGCTGCGCCTCGCCCGTGCAGTCGTGTGGCACCTTGTCCATGCACTTCTTGTGCGTGTTGTACTGGCAGTCCCGGCACTGGAGTCCCTGCTTGAACAGTCCCTTCAGCAGCTTCTTGCACAGCTGGCACACTGTTGGGATGCCGTAGGTGTGGACCATGAAGGTGTGCGGGATCCGGAGCCCGGTCAGTCCGTTCCGGCTGCCCGACGAGTGGGTGCGCTGGTGGCGGCCAGGAATATTCTGGGAATTGAGCAGGCGTAATAGCAGACTTAATTAGCAAATTAAGAGGGTCTGGATGGGTTTAATTGGGCTGAGTGTAGTGTCCCCACGGCAAGGACTCCATTAGTGGCTTTAATTGGCCAAAATTAACATTCATAATGCGGCGGTGTAATCCTGGCAAATCCCTCTGACAGCTTTTTCCAATTACCTCAAGATGGTGGCCGGAATACGAAACAGTTTAAGGCTCAAATTATAATTATTGTAACTTGTTGTGATAAAAAATGAGTGTGAAATGTGGAGTAGTTAAAAAATCTGGGAAAAAGTCTGGGAACAACTGAAAAGGATTTCAAGGAATATTTGACTTATAAATGATGGCAAATCTATCTACTTATGGTCTCAGAAAAGGTAGCTAGAGAAGTCATCTTCGTTCTTTAGAGTTTGTTATTGATTTGGCTTTCGATAATTTGTACAGAAATACTAGTAAACTTTACACAAACTTTGTTATAAGCTATATTAATATCAATTCAGTGGAAACAAAACTCAATTAAAAATTGCTCTACCATTTAACTAAACTTATCCAGAATTCGAACAGCAACTTTGATCATCTAAAACACCATTTATCCATCATATATGCCTTTCAAACCATACAAAATTTAATTAAATTCCAGGAAGCTTTCCTTTAATTTCCCGAAACCCTAAGTATGCCCCTTGGAAACCCCCTACGAGTATTCAAAAGAGTTGGATGTGTGCACAGGATACAAGTTTATTGAAAAAAGCATGAAAATAATACAAAGTAAAAGCGGGGGCCATGTTAAGTACAATTTTAAATACTCGTAGGATAGCCGGAAACTGTCAACCACCACCCTCCTTACTCACTATCGCAATCGCACGCACACGCACACGCACACTCATTCGCAAGGACACAAGGACACAGTACAAAGGGGTCCTCCTCCCTCTGCTCCTGCTCTGTCTGTCTGTCAATTCTTAATAATATCATTCATAAGGTCCGACATGCGCTTTACCAGTGAGCTGCTCGAGTCATTCCGCCCGGCGGACTCCTCCGTGGAGATGAGCGACTGCTGCGAACTGCCGGACGGACTGCGGGGGGCCTGGAGCGTGAAGGAGCGCCGCGAAGTGGCGTCATTCGAGCGGCTACAGTTGTTCGGTATTTTCACCACACACCGCTTGTGGTAGTTCTGGCCGCATCCTGTGGGTGGGAGTGAGGGGTTCAGTTCGGGATTAGACGGGTGCAGTTTCATTTTCATGGTTGCCCCCAGCTATATTTCCACATACCATCGCATTTGAGGCCCTGACGCACCAGACCGAACAGCATCTCGCCGCAGAAATCACAGAAGGTCGGTCCCTTGTAGGAATGCACGTTCAGGCTGTGCGGCTTGAGGGTCGGCATCTCGGAGGTTGGGTACAGAATGGCTGCAGGGAGATAAAACGTTGAGGAATTTAGACTTTAAGTAATACCTTCAGGGACTTCAAGGTTCCCAGCTGTGGCCTCTAACTCTCTTCTCTTTGTCAAAGCTACTTACGGCTGGCGGTCAGCACGATTTCCACGAGCGTCTCGTCAACCACCTCCGCTGCCGAGTTGATGATGTGCAGCACATTCGGGGTGCTGTAGTCGTGGACGAAGAGGAGTATGCGTTCCGACAGATACGTGAGGCCGCTGTCCGGTATCTGAAAGTATGAAAAAGTATGGTTAATAGAGCTCTGGCTGCCTGCGACACAATCGCAGCGAAACTGTCCATTTGCGATGTTTGGGCTTCAGTTAACGCTCTTTTTTGCATCGGGCGTCCCCATTATCATATCACATTCATATCTTAATTGATTGCCGATAAGATCCAAGCCCCCGCCATATGCACAAAATATCGTATTGATTTCAATTGAACAACTGTGGAACTTAACATTGTGGAAATGTTTGAGTAGAGCAAATGCTCTAACAAATTAAAATAATTATTTATTACATCATGAACGGTACGCCCAAATGTACACTTATTTGTTATATTGCTACTGATATCGCAAGGATTGCTGGACATTACTTAAATGATAAAAGCCAACAAACATAAGGCTTTGAAGGCGAGAGTAAACCAAATTACACTCAGATCCTTAGAGCTGCTGGCCCCAAAGTTGTACGCACTTCCGAACGGGGGGACACCGGAAGGAAGGGGTCGTGCCAGGAGCAGCAGCTGACGTTGTTTATGGAACTAAGGAACGCCACCAGTTGCGGCTCGGTTAATTGAATTGGCCATGGATAGCTGCCCGTGAGCCAGGCCGGCCAAGCGGAAATGAGTCCATGCCTATGTAAGTTGGAATTACTTAATGAAATAAAGCAATTACTGTGCACACATACATTTATTAATCCGCCCCCTCACTCTACGTGTTCCTTCCCTTCTCTGCCTGTGGGAAATACAGTGGTTGCTGTCTCATAATTGTTATTCTTCTGGCAAAAATATTGTATTACCTTTTGTATAATAAATATCATAGGAATTGATCTCTTTTTTTTCGAACTTTGGGAAAATGCTCAAGAATCCTCTTGGAAATAACACAGGTATTGTTTCCGAAAAGGACTACTGTAAATTTATTGGCCCAGCAAAGTTGGCTAACTGCCTTGCCTTCTGACTGTCGGTGAAATACATTATGCTATTGACATGGCCACTGGCTGGCCTGTGCATAATTAACCAAATGGCGAAATGGGTCACCAGATGGCGACCACCTTCAAGCCCCACAGCGGCATCTTGGTGGGGCAACAGTACACTTTATATATACCCCAGAGAGTCATATATTGGGTCTAATTTTCTTTACTTTTCACCTAAGCCTTTAAAGGCTCCCCCGCAATTGTCACAGGAAAGCCTCCTTCAGCCTCACCTTTGTATTGATGAAGTCGCAGGCCAGGTCCTTGAGTGACTTGAGGGTCAGGGCGTTGGCGGGCACGCAGACTGCATCGCGGACGCTGCCAAATTGGAAGAGGAAGGTCACTTCCGGTCCTTCCATGATAACGGGAACGCTGCCGACGCCGACGCCGCTGCCGCTGCCGTTGGAGGCGCTGTGGTTTCGCTGGGCCAGGATTGCAGTGGTTTCGGAGGTCCCCACTTGGCCGGGGGTCCTGTCCTGGTGTCCAATAAAATTCCTTCTCCTTTTCCGCTTCGCTTGCAGTGATTCCTCGAGGCTAGGGCGCCGCCCCCCCTTCGCCGGGTTTTGTTATTGCAAATGCCAAGGACGAACGTAAGTTTTATGGTATGCCGCTCGTGCCACCGAGGTCCTTATTACGAGCTACTGTTTTGGCTGCCACTCGGATTCGGTTTGCGGTCCAAGGAATCCAGTCGGTCACGGCTCTATATCTCCGCCGCAGATAGAGGCCAGACTTTGCCGCCTCTGGGTCAAAGAAAGCAACTGGAATGATATGAGATGAGGTGGACGAAACCTTTTAGTTTGACGAGGACAGCACTTTACCTAATGGATGAAATTATTTTAATTGGAAACTAATTTAAAGTCATATGCTATGTAGCATAATCGCTGCGTTTTAAGGATACTCCCTCATCCTAACTTGGCTTTTAAAGTTAAGAGAATAGGGGAGGTACATTAAAAATGCTGTTTTAATAAGGTTCTTGAGGGACTATCGGGATGTTTGAGGCTAAGCCCAAGCACTAAGTGCGACTATCCTTCGAGGGCTCCATTTTGGTAATAGGTAAAATCTAATTATATTATATTAAGTGCCACTGGAGTATCGCCGCTGTGATATCAAATTATATTGATGGGCTGCACGTGGATTAGTAAGTTAGGTCATGGTGCATGTATCACTGAGACAATGGGGCCATAAATAATCCGCCAATCAATTTACCGACTCAATTGCCATTACGTAGCCCTCGATTAACCATCTGTATACAGCACACCCGTCATTATATTTATATACAAAAATACAGAAAAAAAACAGGTTGCTAATTGCGATGAGAAAAGCTGGACAGATAAGATCGCACTGCCGGGACACTGCCGGGGAGATTCGAATGCTTTCCAAGTATTTTCAAGTGCCCTGCCCGAGTATTTGACCCATTTATGGTATGGAGTGAAGAGTGTGTGGCACATTAAAAAATAATTAAAAAATCATGACGGAAAATATGTGTTGGCCATGAAAGGAATGCCAAGAGATGTAGGAGAAAGGGAGAGAAAAACGAGAAAGAAAGCTAATTTCGGCATGTCGATTGTAGCCATACTCTTGAAAGGTTTACCAACAATTTTCAATTATTTCAGCTTTTCTTTTTAGTTTCTATGGGTTTTGTCCACGAGAAGTGGAAAGATAGAAGTCGAAATCTATACAAGAATTATGTTATAACGCTTAATATTTATAAGTCTGTCTCGCTTTATATTTTGCTTATTTTTGGGCAGAGATTATAGTTCATCTTATAGATTTTAAATGTTTATATATTGGTTATAACTAGTATTACCCTCTGAAAGGGTATACAGATGAGAGAACAACAAAACGAAAGCGAAGAAAGAGACTCGGCAACTTTCTAAATTTGTATCTGAGAGGTTTTTTCTCTGGATTCTCGTCGTCGTTGTTGTTTTTTAAGTAGGTGTATCAGTCAAAAGTCGCAGCTGGGAGCTGAGTGCGTTTTGAATTTCAATTGAGGCTGCTTTCTGGTATCTGGCATCTGGAAGCGGAGGAGGCTGCTCCGAAAGCTGCTCCAAAGAGTCCTCAAGTGTTTGGGGCCAAAAGAGACCGCATAATAAACGAGAAATAGCCGAAATTGGAGCACAAACAAATGACGCAGCACAGAGGCCTAAAGTCAAGGCTGAAACGCACACACGACGCAGATATTAAGATACTCCACGGTATCCATGAGATACATTTGGCATTTACATAACAACTCAAGCAACAAGCTGCCGTTGCCGCTGGCTCTCGCCGAAATTCCGTTAATAATTTATTTTATTAGTACACACTTCTGAGAACGTTTTCACCGCCTTGCATCCAATGGATGCCACTTGGCCATGGTGACTAAGCCGAATTCTTCCTCTTGCCTCGCTTTTACTGCCACCACACACTTATTCCTTGGATCTGCTGCCGTTCGAGTTGTTTTTGTTGACTATTATTCTTCTATGCGCTGCAATTTGATGTCACTGCCATCGTCGTCGTTAGCGTCGTCGTCGCAGCGGCACGTTCTGAGTTTGTTAAGCCAAAAGAGCAACTGACTTGGCCAACTGACTGCCAAAGCCGCCGATGCCGATGCCGGAGACCCAGTCCCAGGCCCAGACCCAGCCCCAACCCCCGTCTCCTTGCCCGTCCGAAACCCAGACGCAAACCCAAACCCAAACTCAAACTCAGACCCAGTAGCCAGCGTAAAAGCAACTCAAAACCCGTTCTGCGGCACTGACAAAAATTACTATAACTGAAGCTAACAAAGATTGGTGTGGATTTATAGGAAAAACTTTAATTTGCTATATTGGAAATACAGTCAAGCTTCTGCATATGTTTATCAATTAAATTATATTTAATTTTATAATAGAATTTGGAGAAGATATGCCACAATTCTTTAATATGTTTCTTATTGTATAAACCTTATAACATAGTGCCAACAATAAATACAACAAATAACACTTAACAAAGATCTTCTTAACAGATTACCACATTAAGTATATACTTATATTCTTGATCAGAATTACCGGGCTCCTTATACCTTGTATAAGTCACTAGATCTCAGAGTCTATAAGAGATGGAGGTCTAAGTTTAGTGTCAATATCCTAATAGACTGCATTCTTTTTGATAAACTTTGAGGCTAAGTTTGTTTCAGAATTTTGTTACGCCTGCTACTGACCTGGGGTCATCATAAATAATCATAAATAATCATAAAATAATAATCATAAATATCATAAATAAAATACATTTTAAGCCTCCTACAACGTGTACTTTAAACTATTATTATTAATATTAATGAATTAATTTGTTATTATTTTGGGCTTTATATAATTTGAAGGCAAGAAATTTCTTTTTTTCTTTCATATTAAACTTAATATATCAGTAATACAACTTGGTTTAATGACCACTTCTCTCAGTGTAGAATAGCGTATATAGAGAAAGACTTGCCAAAGCAATGAGCAAGAGAGACAGACACAGAGGCGGGGACAGAGAGGCAGCGCTTCGAGTGTGTGAGTGTGAGACATGAACCAAAGCACTCGACCCGGCATAGTCTTACCCCGGCCCCTAGTAGAGCCTCTCCCATTTGTTGCCCAGTTTGTTTGTTTCCTTTGTTTGTTTGTTGTAACGGCCGCGCTCTCCAATTTTCCCAAGCCCACAATGGGGCTTTCTCCCGCTCTTTCTCGGCTTCAGTTTTTGCACTCTTATCCGCCCCTCCCCCACCGTCCATTGAACGCCCATTTTCTTCGCTCGCTGTCATTGTCAAGGCTGTGCGGGAAACTACCTGTGGGGGGACGATTGGGTAAGGGCGAGGGGTTCTGTGGCTTGATAAGCGATTTTCCCGTTACCGTTAGCCGGCCTCAGGGCCAAGGTGATTTCCTTTCCAGCGGCTGAGCAAGGCTGCCGCTGTTGTGGGTCCCAAACCCAGAAATATATATAGCTTTCGAAATTTATAAATTAAAAAACAACAATCAGGTGCCAAGAATAAAGAAAACAAAAAAAATAGGGTTTTAATATTATATTATATATATGGTATTTAATATTTTATAAAACTAGGACTTCTTTAAATTTATTTTAATATAAATGAAAACAGCTAAGGTCTTCTTTAAATTGTTTTTCATCTGAAATAAGTCAATCATCAAAATAAAAACATTATTCTTGCAATTAAAATAAATTTATAAACATTTGAGCTTCACTGCTTTTTAATCAACTTTGAGAATAAGAGTATATAAATTTGAATCTGTAATTCTAAATGGAAATATTCTAAAAATATTGGGTTAATTGTCATAATTTTTTAGCTAAACCAACTTCAGAGTATGTTCAGAACATTTTCTTTAATATTTTTTACTTTAAAGCCAGTTTGTTCTGTCTAAATATATTTTAGTTTGACATGATATATATTCTTTAAAGTTTTGTATGAAATAAAATATATTTAGAGAAGATCAATGTTATCCTAATAGCCATAATGATTGTTAATCAATCTTGACCTATTTTGAAGGTTAAGCATATATACATGACACAATAGTCATTTATTATGCTTTTGTTAAACTCAGTTCTAATCAATATAAATGTGTAAACTTTTCTCTTTTCATTGAAACAATATCTGAGAATGTTTTACTTATTTTTAGATTAATAGGTGATCAATAAATTACAAAGCCTCATTGCCAAAAATTCGGAATAAAATTGAGTTAATTAATGGAGGCCATTAAACACATGCATTTTCAGACTTGCCGCTTGATTATGCTTGGAAAATTTAATTGCAACATGAAAGGCTTTAAAAGAGTTTAAATATATATTCAAAGAAGTAAGTAAATTGATGAGTTTTTTATTTGTTTTCGAGTTCATGCAGTCATCGCTAGTTAAAAATTGTAAAAGGACGGTCGACGAATAAAAACTTTCGTTGAAAGTTGGCTTTTTATGGGTTTTTATTTTAGGCCCTACCTCCCTGTTGTCGGATGGTTTCTCGTACTTTTTTTGGAGGTTGTGCCACCGTACTCACATGTTTATTTGGTTTGAATATTATTAGATTCTCGACTCATGTGAAACAAACACAAAAGCCCGAATAAAATGCAAATAGACAAAGGCGACGCAAAAGTCGCGCGCTCTCCTCTGATAAGAGATTCGTAGGAGACTGGGCAACGGGGGGGCGATAGAGAGGGGATTCAAATGGCATCATCATCACCATCATTATCATCATCGATAGATAATTAGCAAGGTGATAATAATTCCGAGCTGGGACCGAGAACGAAAGCGAGAACGAGATGCGATGATGATGCCACGACAAGTTCAAATTCCACTGTGGGTGGAGCCCAAGTGAAAGCCATACAGAGAAAATGTATCGCCTAATTAAATATTTGTTAATCCCTATTAAGAAAAAATTATTAAGAAAATATAATGTCTTAACTGTATGCTCTTAAAATTTAATGTTAAGCAGAGCTACACAAGATCTTCATAGACAATTTAATTTATGGGCAGTCAGAAATATATTTTACGTGCTTACAGTTTCGATTTCTCAATATCTGCATTTTACGGAGAACATAGTCTTAAAATATAAATAATTTACCTATAATTTAATTCATAAAAATCATTATATATTGAAGACTACAAAGCATAATAAAGACTTCATTGTAATTGTAATTGCAGCGATAAATATAAAAGTAAATTCCAATAATTAAAATTAAACGGTAGAGAATCATTTATCAACTTTTTATAATTTATAAGTATATGCAGTACATTCCACTTGACATGAAAAATAGTACACACTTCCCTGTAGCCAGTTTTTAGTAGTGTAAATCTCGAGGGATGTAGAAGCGATAATGGGACAAGAGTAATAGTATTCCGTGTTAAGTGTGTGTGCCACAGGCTGACGCACCGGCCATAAATACCAAGGCCAAGGAACAACTCGAAAGTGTTTTTGTTTGCTTTTCTAGCTCGAGTGTCGGGACGGAGGACTCCAAACAGGCGGTTCTCCGCCATCAGGACTCCCGATAAAGGAGCAAATAAATATTAACGGGGCGCGGGCGCAGGCAAACATTTGCATTGGAGTGTGGCAGGACAAAAGCCAGTACAGTGGATACCCGTTAAATATTATAACCGCCAAAGTTAAGTTGATTTATGAACAACAGGGCACCGTGGGGAGCCATAAATTTGAGTATAAATCTTAGGCAAAATAAACCAAAGCCTTAACACAAGTGTACTCACTCTTATTTTTACCATGAAAAGGTTTATTTGTTTATGTAATGATGCATAATGCAACTTAATAACAAATATTTCATTTATTTTAAAAATTAATACATTATTTCTAATAGAATAATTAAATTCAAACACCGAAGGTTAATGTATACTTGGAAATGCAATGAAAAAATAATTTAGGATTCCGAAAGTATTCAACTTACATCATGTGCACATTCATAAATCAATATTCTTGGCATTAAGAGCATCGCTAATTTCGTAATAATTTACCCATATATGATACATTTCCTTTTCAAAGCCACCACTTCTGGGGACGAGCCACAACATCACGTAGTAAAGGAACAGGGAAACACACTCCACTTATGCACAGGATGATATAATAACGGGAAACTGCCAAGGAGCCGCCGAGTGCGGCACTTAAACTTTATTGTTTCTCGGGGAAGTTTAATTCATTCCATTTAATTTCCTTTCTGGTGGCGTCACTTGACGATTATTTTCTTTTACACTCATTTAAGATGCAACACTTGGCAAGTGTATATATACAGATATATACAAATATAGACTTGTTGAAAATTGCTTGCAATTAATTTGAATAATTAATATGCACACACAGACACACACATGGGGCCGGAGCCAGGGCTATGTAGATACCAACACACCTGCACTTGTGCCCCATATCCCCGGGCGCGTTTTCCTTAGAATTTTCAATATTTGTGTTGTACTCGCTAAGGTGTGTGAGTGTGTGTATGTGAGCGCCGTAGTATTTTCTTTATTTTTCTTTTTATTATTCGTGTGGCAGCATCGTGGATGTCCACACACGTTGCGCTCTTTCTGTCGCCAAAAAAGGTTAACGAGAAATTTTCGCACGTTTGCACTTCGCCTCGGCCGCCGCGCAACTGAAGCGAAATTTCCAAAGGCAATCGCAAATCGCAAAATCAACGGTGGCGGCGGCAAAGGCAAAATCCAAACGGTATCGCCGAGCTCAACTCAACTCGGGCTCGTGCTCCGTGCTCCGTGCTCTCAGCCCCAAAAATCTCCACCGAGAGAAGGCTGAGAGCGCGCGAGCGAAGTCTGGCGGGAGAATTCAAGAATCGGCATGCTTGTTCCATATACCACATCACTTTACAGATTCTTTCGACATTTCGTTTGACGCGCTTCCTCAATCCGATATTGTTTTATTTTATTTTCGCTCTTCGATTGTTTATTTACTCTTCGTCTCGATTTCGGCTGGGCGTTTGTTTACAAACCGCGGCAGAGGTGGAAAGCCATGGTCGCTGAGCTTTCTCACAGGTGGCTAGAAAGCTTGGGAGTTGTAATGAAGAGAGTCATGCGAATTCTCAGAGAAAGAGAGTGCGTAATGATAAAGAGAAGGGCAGGGTTGCCAGGTGCCATACATGGGGAAATTATTATATAAATAACTATAAATAATAATAATATATGTAATAATAATATAGTAAATAAATTAAATTGATGTAGGCTACTTAGAAGCCAACATAGCGTATACGTAACATTTGGTTTGATGTCAAATTAATGTCAAAAATTATTTAAGAGTAGCCAACAGATTAAGAGCTTAGTATGCCACTCGAAGAGAGTGAAGTTAGCGGGCTTTTATGGGCGGCTGTTGCTCCCAAAAAGCTCTTGGCTGCACTGAAAAGAATGATTGCAAAGTCAGAGAAACTTCGGTTGCACCGTGGCTACTCGGCGTAGGAGCTCTCTGGGGAACCCCCTTCCGGCAGTTAAATGGAAGCGCGTAAACTGCATATTATGGTAACACGCCAAGGCGGAAAGGTAACCGGAAACGTAAAGCTTTTCGCCAGCAACGTAATCGCTTTTCCACACTAAGAGCTTTTCAGCAGAGCAGCGTCGGCGAAAAGTGCGAGAAATGTGGGAAAATGGGGGACCAGAACTGGGCCAGTCAAACGAAGCAACTCCGAAAGGGAAGCGTAAAATTGCTCTAGCAACACATGGCGCTTACCCTCGGAAAAATGTTTGCGGGGGGCGGGGGATGAGACTGGGTGAGGCTGGATGAGGGTGGTTACTTTTCCGAGGGACCAGAGGCTGGCTTTTGTTGCTGTTGTTGCGGCCTGTGCCGCCTGCTAACTGACAACAAAAGCGTCGCACGTAATATAATAAAGAGATTTTCCATAGCATACAAAGCGGGGCTGCGTCGGGACAGTTGCATGTGTCCTGCTACAGGCAACAAAATGTGTCAGTTCTGTAAGGTTTATTATTATTACATTTATATAGGGTTAAATTTTAGTAATTTCATAACTTTATAAAAGTAATTATTATTATCATGCTGTTGCCAAGAAGAACCTCTTACTAGACAAATTATTATCAAGGAATTGTAGAAAAAATGAGAACCCAATTGGGTTAACTCTCTATATAATATTTTAAAGAGAACTGAAAATTACTGTGTGTCCTAAATATATAACTATAAGGCACCTTGGCAAATATAGAAGAAATTCTATTAATTTTAAAAGTCTATTTCTTATGTATTTAAACAAACATTTTAAAAAGAATATTAAGCAATTAAAAACATCTTGTAAATGGTAATAAGGTAAAGGAGATATACTACATTAATTAATAATATAAAAGTAACTACATTTGCTAGAATATTGTATATATTAAGTTACTATACTATAAATCTTTACGATATATATACTATAAATCTGAAACTTAGTTAGTTTCCAGTGCATTCGTAGTCCTCCGAATGTGCCGACTGTCTGCCAGTGCCAGGACCTCGTCTAAGCCCCGCATGGCACAATGTACACACATTATAATAGAAATCGGTTTTAGCTGAACTAAAAATAATTGGCCTTGCATCTCTGACTTGTTTTCCGTCCATACATCCATACGGCCTCGTACATACTATATAGATCCGTAATCCGTGTGCGTATGGGTCCTTGCTGCTGCTGTTGTTGTTGTTGCGGGTAATCAACAGTTTGTTGGCACGCGCTGCCATTTTGGCCCGGGGGTTGCGAGGGGCGCCAAGGAAAGGCATTTCGCAATTAGCCCATTCTTGTGTTCGTGGGAATCCCCCTCGGCATTTAGATTTCCAAATTTACGATTACCATTCGAGAGTGCTTTTGGGTTTGTTTAGATAACATGAATCCAGTAATTGAAATTAGCCTTAGACATTTTATTTTGTAGCTGGCTTCCAATCGCATTTTCTATTGTTTATGGGGTATGTTTTCGAATAATATAATATATCAAATTAATGTAACATATGCTGAAGTAAGCTTTAAAATCTATAGCAAATTAATTGGGGTTTCTTTTTATAATAATTTAATTTAGCAGATACATTTCCACCTTTATTAAGAAAGCTTTTATAATTAGTAGTATTTATCAACGCCAATTTTCGTTATATAATAATTAATTACTTAATGGTTCCTATTACGCTTTAAAGATGGTAATTGAATTCCACTGAAAGTACTCATTTTCAATTAATTATTTAAATGAAACAATCTCTTAGAAAAATCCTTTCATGAAACTAATGTGGCAGCCCTCCCAAGGACAATAATTTTTCCTTAAAATCTCCAAAAGTGCTCTCTGCGCCTTCTATTATTTATGCAAATTGCTGGTGACTGTCCACTCAGGCCTTTGGCAGGGATTCGCACTCAAGCGAAGCATTTGAAATTGGAAATAAATCAGAGGCACAGGCAGCAACATATTTGGCCCTTCGACGGGAGAGAACATCCTGCGAAGGAAAGTACAAACTCGGCAAATTCTCGCTGCTCGCACATTAAGTTGCATTTATTTCTAGGATGTCAGGGGGGGCAGTGCGGAGTTACTGTATATATATAAAGTAAGGGAGCGGAGTGGGGCAGGGGCTGCCTAATGCGGCAATTGTTAAACCAAATGCAAATAGGCGTTGCAGTTGGCAGTCCCCGAAGGAGGCAGGCCGCGTGCCAGGCATAAATCACTCCACCAATGACTGCCGGTCCACCGAAGCCCCTTCCGCAGCCCGGTTCGTTTCCGTTTCCGCATCCGAATCCGCTCCGGCATCCGGCGGAGCCTCCAGCCGCAGCTCAGAGTCCATCTCCAGCGGCAGCTCCTTGTCGACGGTTAGTTTGGTAACGCTCTCGAGAGTTCTTATGGTTTGCATATACAGCTTCTTGGCCAACTCCTTGTCTTGGCCCGGCTCCGAGCTTGCCGCGATTTCGCAGTCACTGCAACGAACAAAAAGCCAAAAAAGGCAAGAGGCAAAGGCAAGTTAGTTGTGGCAAAAAGTGGCCAGCAAAGTGGCGCTAATGCGGCCAACAGGATCTGGAGTGGAGCGCGGCGTGGCCATGGCAACTGCACTCACTTGAAGTACTCGCCGGTGACTTCCTTCAGCTGGGGATCCGTGGCCAGGCGAATGGCGCACTGGGCGCCCTCGTAGGGGTTCTTCATGAACAGCCACATCCACGGGTAGGTGACCGCCTTCACGCAGATGGAAGACATCAGCGGCGAGCTGCCCGGAAACGGAAATGGAGGCGAAAAGTTAACCAATTATGCAGCCATTGTCAATGGGAACAAGGAGCTTAATATCAGCGCCAAGTGTTTAAACCAAATAATGCTCTTTAAGGGGACTTTTAAGGGCTCATTAAAATAGTAATAAAAGATCTATTTAAGAGAAAGTTTAGAGAAACATTATGGTAAGTTTTTTCCCTTTAAAATTTAAAGTAATATGATCAGGAAAATATAAGAAATATGAAGGCAGTGGCCCCTAAACTTGTCACAATATTTGTCTACATTTGTATTCAGAAATATACTCAGAGATTTGTTTACTAACAAGAAGCAACGAAAGGAAGGCCTCATCCAGCACTTGCTCACAAAGTTTATAAAATTTGTAAGTCATAAAAGAAATATAAGCGAAAAATGTTGGAGATTGTGTCTCTGATTTATTTACATCGTTTTACCCCATTAAATTGTGTGGGCAACGAGAATAAGTACTTCCTCTGATTGCTCTGGGCCAGTTAAATTTGTTTTGATAAACAATCTGGGAATTTTCGTCAACTCTCCAAGTTATGCAGAAACTTAAAAATTAACAAAACAATTTATGGCTGAAGTTTCCGTTGCTGTTTAGCATTCAACGCAGATTCCGCTTTAATTTAAATAGTTAAATCCCAGCTAAGTTTTCTGAAAAGTTCGCACTAAATCCAGCCTCTTAAGGAAACTTGAACAATTTCCTTCTGGTGCATTGTTTTAATGACATTTTCAATTGCGGCAATAAAGGGCGACGCTGGTGGCGGCGGAGGCGGCGTTGGCCACCAGATGTCCTCCATTCAATTCAAGCGCTCAAGCGTTGATCTCCAGCTTTTGGCCAACTCCGCTGCCGGCTGCCGGCTGCTGGCTGCTGGGCGTTGGCCAATTTCAGCGGCTGAGCCCAACGAGTTGTGTGACCCAGCTCCATGCTGTTTCCTTCAACCCCCGGCTTTTATTTCGGCACTGAAAGAAAATAACAGCCAATGTGGTTGGCTCTTAACTCACAAAATCTCCAAGTTTATTGTTGTATATTTTGCCAACCAATAAACATTATATATTTTTTAAAATATATAAAAATGCTTTAAGGTTAATGACTTTCCTGTGGATATTTTTATCCGTGTAGTACAGATGCTGGCTTTTCAGGAAGGATTACGAACTTGCGCGCAATTTGCTTAGCCGTCGTTGTTAACGTTTCGAGTCTGCACTTCCTTTTTACCTTTTGTTTTTACTTTTTTTTTATCAGACGGGCCACGAACGGTGAACGGTGAGCAAGTTCACCGACACTTGAACACGATAAAACGATAAATAAATAATTAATGCATTTAACTTTTCCATTTACGCTTTTTCCGTGACTTGAGCATTAACTGCTTTTCATTTCATAGTACGCACAGGTCCAGGACTCGAATAAAAGGGCCAACATGTGTGCATAGAGCTGGGCATTTCTAGTAAGTAAGTCCTGCTACCTAAAGTACCTACAGTAACCTATACGAAATTGTTACTATACTTTAAGTTAATAATATTCTTTAATTGTTGTAAAATATATGAAAAATATATTCATTTTCTTTAGCTTCATTACTGGCCACCTTGATCTTGGTTAAAGGTGTTACTTAATAATTTAATTTAATTGGTTTAATATAGATGCACTTGGCAGGATGAAACCCTTCAATTAAAGAAGCAATTAAATTTCCTACAAATTCCAAGTTTTTTTGACGCCACAACACACCTTTCATGCAGTTATATATATATATATATATTTTGTACCTCTCCTAGGAAGAGTACCTTTCCCAGCACTGTGTGGGCTTTTGCCTGACCTAGCCCTGGACCCTCTCTCCTGAACACCCGCTTCCCTGCAAAGTTTAATCTCCTTGTCCTGGGTCGAGGTTGGTGTTGATTCCATTCATCGTTTTACGCCAACGTTTTCATAGATACCAGTATCTGTCCCTGCGCCCGCCGCCACCCACAATCCGCCCCCCATTAAGCCCTCCCCCGGTGCCCCTTATCGCCGCGCCACTGGTTGCATTTTTAAAGTGCATAGAAAGCTGCAAGGGCTGCAGGGGCTGCATAGATGGCAGTTGTTGGGTAAAAGAAACCGTCTAAAACAAAAAATAAATGTTTGTGCCCAGGTCGTGGCTTAGACTCGGGGGTTACTCCTTAGGACCATTGATTAATGGGTGTGTACAAAGTAACAATATATTGGTGGGGGCTTGGAGAGATTTCAGGAACTAAAATATTACCGGGATTAAATGGGTGTTTTTGGGATATTGATTGAAATTAAATTGAATTGCTTGTAATACTTGTAAGTGTATATTTCTAGAGAGTGCCTACATGTAGTTAAAATATAAAGGAAGTATAGATAATATGGGTTCTCTTGTTCAATGACTTTAATTGATGTTCATATTTATAAAGCATACCTTAATTATTTCATTGATAGGTACACCTTTTTGATTGTATCCGCTGAGCACACAGCTATAAGATATATTCTATAGAGATAACCCCTCCATTCGTGCTATTCAATAAAACCCGTGCACTGCCTCAATGGAATTAATATGGCGTATACGCCCCGTGGCCCGCCAGGTCTGATATACTCACACCGTTCGGGTGGAGCCTCTTGGGGGTGGGCGGGATCGGTGAGCTCAGCTTGACTCGCTAAGCTGCAGCAGGGCAAAGTTCATTTAAAGACCCGACCCGACCCCCGCCACCTGCCTGGAAAATCTTTTACCTGTCCGTGTGAGTGCGCGCTGCGAGGCAAATGAAAAAGCGCAGCAAAATGGCTTGAATGGAGCACAGAGCAAGCCTTTTCCGAGAATTCTCCTTAATGCCACAATAGATGTGCCCCCAGCGGAAATTGAATCCGCTCTAGGGCAGGAATTAACAGCATATATGCCGCGTTAATTGTTTTTATTGGACTGCAATTTAAGCTGCCGAGCAGGGTTCGGTGGGGTTCAGGGGCTTTTCCCCGCTATTATATATTTATGGAAGCTATGGATTTTTTATATGGCGGTAAGGGATGATAATAAAGGCTTATTGCCGTCTTTTGTTCACTGGAACGTATTTTTAGTGATTTCTAGGATTTTTTAAGGTATTGTTAAGGCATGTTATAAAGTGTATTATACAATTATAAATTTAAATATTAAAGGGGGATTTATATATTTTCTATTATTACCATTGCAAGCTTTATAACATTTTTTTAAATGCATAAGGCCTTGGGGTATTTTTAGAATTATTTCCGAAATTGTAGTTTCAAATATAGCCCCAAAAGTAAGGTATATTTTGATTAGATTTAATATATATCTCGAATTTACTCATTAAATTTCCTTTGTAACCTTAAAAGCGATATTGTGTTTGAACTTATTCCTGGACTTTAATTGAATACTTTCTATTCTATACTCTTTTATAGATATATATACTTTAAGATAGATAATTAATTGCTATTAATTGTGATAAGATACATAAATCCTTCCTTTTCCAGGAAATGTTTTCAGTTCGAAATCACATTTGTCTGCTTATTTAGTATTGTTAAAATTTTCAAATTAAGTTCCCTAAAAAGTTAAAAGTGCATTGATTATTTACTTTGATTATAAATTTATTGAACAAATTCCTCTCATGGTTATGTCCATGCAACAGGGGAAGGGATCGAGTTCGCCACAATCTGCATTAATTCCCAGTCGTAAACTGACCTATCCCCCAGATGATGATGCATATTAAAAGCGAAGACTTGATGATAAGCATAAGGCCGCAATCTCGAGACCCCAGCAGGTATCAGGTGTCCATCACCAGGGCACAAAAAATCGCAACGAGATCCCGCCCACATCCTGGCAAAAAAGGAACTGCAGTGCCTGGGCGAGACTGACAGCTGCTTCAGCACTTTTGCAGTTGCCAACGAAAGTTTCCGCCATCTCCGATATATATATATATGTAGGGGTATATAGTGTGCAGGGATCGGAAGTAAGGACGGAAGCAGGGGAGCTCTAGGACACTAGGTGAGCACAACAAAAGTTCAATTTGGCGCTACAAAGTCTGTGAAAGGAAAATCTACTTGCAAAGGCAAAACATGTAACAGAATGCAGCAGCAAAAAGCACATCAGGCAGACATCCGATGGACAGGAAGCCAATGCTTGTAAGCTATGTTGCACTGCAAATAATTTATTTAAGTTCGAGTTTAAAGTTCAGGAAAATTAGGGAAAAAAATTAGAAATTTTTGATGTTAATTTAATATATTAGAGAAGTTCTGGAACTTTATCATACTTTGAAGAGCTATAAAACCATTTAGAAGTTAGTTAGAAGTATTAACAAGTTGTCAGAAAAGTCCATGTTCTTAAATAAATATTTTAACAAATGAACATATAATTTGTTTAATTATTTTACTATATATATATAATTAATAGTAATTTTTAACTTTTGCCAGAGTTTAATTAGTTTTTCCAATATTTGGACAAACTAAATAATCATAAAGAATTTTTCGTTCATTTGTGAAAGTATATTCTTATCGAAAGAAAATTTATTGCCTTCTAGCTTTGAATTTTTCCTAGATTCCTAAAATGATTAGAGTTCCTCCAAGTGCTGTCTACACATGTGTACTATGTGTGTACATCAAGCGCTCCTGCCATACATCCAAGCACATGCAGGACCCACACTCAACCCACTCGGCACATCCACAGCCACTTGATGTTGCTTCCGCTGTTCATTTGCTGTTTTATTGCCGCTGCCCGCAGCAGTTGGCCAAGTTTGGACGAGGGTGGGGCTGAATGGGATTTTTCCTAGCCACTAGAGGTGAGCATGTGCTTTATTTCGTTTAATTTGTTTTGGCTTTTTCCTCTCATTGTCAGTTACAGGACAACAAAATAGAGATATTTTGGCTGACGTTGTTAGCACCGTGAAAACAATGTCCAACACATTTTAAACGATAAGAGCAGAATGTTGATAGCATGATTTAATACTTTTGGTTACAAAAGGAAGATACATATGGGGTTTTCTAGAATTTTCCTAGACCCTACTGATCCCATCTAAGATACTGTGCTCATCTCTATGATGTGAGCTTGGTGGCTTGTCATTTCCATTGTTCTTGGCTGTGCTGCTGGGTCACGTGCTATGCCAATAGGTGCAGGACCCATTACCAATGCTCCACATCTCCAGCTCCACTTCCAGCTCCACTTCCTGTCCGCCATTCCGGCCTTCACCTGTCAAGGTGCTGCGTTTTATGTCCAAATGATTTGTACCCTCGCCAAGGCACTTGATTTCCTTCTTCGGCGTACTTTTTGCTGCCTTATTGTTATGGCCTTTTGCAAATTGTAATGACGCATGTTAACAATGTTCCTGGCCGGGATATCGGGGGAATAAGAATACCTAGCTCCAGCCGGCACTTCCCTCCCGTAGTTAGACTTTTACCTATGCAGACAGTACAATTTGTTCCCATGATGGATTATGATTCTCTGGCTAGTGACAGCCCAACTTTTGCCGCAGAAGTGTGTCTAAATCTGGGCCTGCTTCCTCCTCCGCCTTCTCCCGCTCGCCACTTTACATCATTTATAGCCATTGAATTGTGTAATTCGTTGTACGTGTTGGCCGTGTTAACTTCTGCCATTGTGTGTGCTTGTGTGTCTGTGAGCCCGTGCGTGCGCCTCACACCTGAGCACCTGCTCCATTGTCCTTGAGCGGAGAGTGTGCGAATCCTGTCCAGCAATTGTCCTACGACTTAAGGCTTTCCAGTGGGCTCGTTGTGAATCCCCATTTACATGTGTAAATGGCTTTGTGCACATTCTGGCAATAGCTTTCAAGTTTAATGGAGCCTTCCTAATACTAATTCAGATTGCTGTATCTAGAATGCATAATTCGCACTCATTTTAATCACTTTTAAACCTCATAAATGTAAACATCTTCTCAGTTAGAATATGTTTTTAAGACTTAGATTTTTGTTTAAAATAATGGTTACATTAACAATTCAGATGGTCTTGAATAGAAGTCTAGGCAAACCTAGTCCAATCTGTCTACATTCGCAGTGGACAACCTAAATATATGTCCTTCCTGAGAAATGATTTGGCATTCAGGGTCGTGCGGGCTCTCTCCACCCGCACATTGTCCGAGAATTCTAATTTATAACTGCCACAAAAAACGGAAATCAAAAGGAAAACAAGGGAAAACTTTTGTGCCAGCTTAGAGAGCATCAATAAATTTCGCATTAATTCTGGACCCGTCATTAGGCGACTGGGCCATGGCCACGCTCATGTTCATGGCTGGGAGCAAGTTCACAGTGTGGCAGCCACTGAATGCTGACAGCCAGAGATGCCAAGATCTAATGCCAAAATCGGGATAAAATAGTCAAATATTACATTACTAATGAGGATGAGTGAATTTAGTTAAGCAGAAACTTGTATCAAGCTAATATGGCAGTCGTTGTTAGTAATAATCTCTTATCCAGGGCTATAGTTTAATATTCCCATATTGCTGGCATAATGCTAAATAATCTCAATGGGATTCTTCTGCTAAATAAAAAATATATTCCTATAAATTAAATGTCAAATATGTAGAATAATCTTTTAAGTTCATCTATTTAAACTATATTTCTAAGACTCAAAAGATCTTGCCACAGCTTGTGATATATATTCACCGCTTCCGAGCCAATGATGATCCCAAAAGAAGGATAAATCTGTCCCGAAAACTGCCAAAATGTCACCGTAGCTGGCAACATCAACAGGGCCAGCAACTGTCACCGGGGCGTGTGTCTGTCTGGGTCATAACTCAAAGCGTCGACGTGGCGGGCCGGCGGGCGAAGTTGACCCGACCGGGGCATGGCCTGGCCCGAAACTAAGACCCCCGCCCGGTCGTCTGTCCGCCGTTTCAGTTGCGGCCGACCCGCGTCTCTGACTTGGCCACTTTTAATTACCGCATTTGCCTTTGTTGGCTACAGCCCTCTTGCTCGCTCCTGGGGCTCTTGCCAGGACCAGGACCAGGACGAGGACGAGTGCGAGTGCTAGTGCCACTCGATGGCAGCTCATCTGCATCTGATGATGAGGAGTGGGCGTGGCCGGGGCAAGTTCATTGCAGCTGTTGTCATTTGCTCTGGAAACCTCGCACTCCAATTGCTGGTGCTCCAGCTGCACAGCGGGAAACATACATCGGTTTGTGGCCTAAAGCTCAGAGATATCAGGCAGCTGGCTCAATTCATTTATTTCAGGTTGGCAGGACTTTTCTCAGTGCACTCCTGGTATAGCTCTTGATAGCTGTTGTGGCTGGCACTTTGTCCTTCCGCAATTTGCAACTGTTTGTCGTGTTTGCACATCCTTTTCTGTGTATTGTGCAAATGCCCTTCCCGGCCTTGCTTTTTTCTCAGAAACTCTCAACTAATTTGCATGCCTTAAAAACGGATTTTGAAACCAAATCTAGATCCTAACATTGGAAAGTGGTAACGGCTGAATATGCTTCGGGCCAAGTGCCGGCAACTAATGGTAGTCGTGTTCCACGAAAATCGATGGCGGCCAGAAGTGACCATGAGGCGTAATGAGATTCTGGTTACTGGGTTTGTTTAATGTTCTTTCCTTGCCCTGTACTGGCGGATTTACGATAGTGGGTTTATTTCTTGATTTATAAGTATTGTTTAGCCGCTATGGCAGCCAGAAAGGGAAATAATATGATCAAAGAGGCTATAAAATATATTTTTCTATTATTTTGCTCAAGTTAAGGCATAGTTATTATTATTATTAATAATCTACATCTTTTAGTATCCACATTATGAAATATTATGCTAAATTATAATTAGAATTCCTTGATTATTAGTTTTTTAATTCGCTTTTCGGTCATATAAAATTCCCAATTATTATCAAAGCCTAAAATACTTTATTACTATTTCTGCCACTAAACATTCCGACACATTTTCCTCATTTTCATTGCTGTCATCAGTCATTGCCTTATTCTAAATTACACATTTGCATTAGGCCGGCTTTCAGTATTTGGCCAACTCATTTGGAACGTTTAAATGAGTTTGGCCTTCGGCGACAGATTCTACCTTGATGTTGCTGCCAAAAAATAAGAGGGCTTCCCAAGCCCAAATGACTTGGCAACTTTTTTTGATTGCATCAAAACGAGCCGACCCCCTCAACCGACATCAGACATAGATACAAAGATGTAGATAGAAATGAGAAAGGAGAAAGCAGAAAGGAGAAAGGAGAAAGAGAGACCTGGGGAGAGAGAGACAATAACTAGCCCTGCTTAATGAAAGTGCAAAAGTTTCCCGCGCGGCCACGAAATGAGCATAAAATGTAGTTAAAGTTTCAGCTGCATTTTGCACTTTGCTCCGCTTTCGTTTGAATTTCAATTTGGGTTGCGGCTTCTTTGGTTTCGGGGATTCCCCAGAGATACCTCGACTGGGTTGTGGTAGTCACTTACTTGCGAAAGTGCCGGGTTCCGCGGACGAGTCCTGGGGTGCAGCAGTTGACCGTGACCGCGGTACCTGTGGGGAAATTAGCGGACCTTTGTTATTTGTTCACAGAACCAAGAAGGCGCAATGAGAGCCTTAATAATTCAGAGTGCAAGCTATGGAAAACTGTCCCTGGAGAATTTATTATTTAATAACTGCACTCTATATATTCTATGTAATTTATATCTTTTTCCTTCACTTAGCTTTATCTTGAAGAATAATTTAAGAGCTTTGCTAGGTAGTAATAGTCTTTAAATGGTGATTAAAAGTTCATTTAAAAGAAGTTACAAAACTAGTTGCAAATCCACCTTTGCTGGCTTAAGGTTCTCACTAACTAAGCAATTAGGATAGCCCGAAAAGAGCTCGAAATGATAACCCAATTCCCCCCAGAACAGGACCTACCTTTCAGCTCCTTTGCCAGCCAGCGGGTGGCCAGCAGGACGCAGAGCTTTGAGTGGGCGAAGGCTTCGCGGGCGTGGAACTTCACCGCCCAGGTGCCCACGTTCAGGGGATCGTCGAAATCGATTTTGGCCGCCTGGTGGGCGTGGGCCGAGACGAACAGGATGCGGCCCTGCTCCGAGCGCCTCACGTGCGGCAGCAGCAGCTGGGTGAGCAGGAAGGGGGCCAGGTAGTTCACCTGGCTGTGCCGCTCGAATCCGTCCTCCGTGGGCACCTGGGTGTTGGCGAACACCACGCCGGCATTGTTTACGAGTATGTCGATCCGCTCGAACTCCGCCATCAGCTGGCTGGCGAAGTGGTGGACGCTGCGCAGCGAGCACAGGTCCAGGTAGCGGGCCTCCACGAAATACCTATCCGCCGGATCGTCCTCCTCGTCCGGCGACATGACTGGGGTGCGGCATCCCAGCTCCCGCTTGATGATGCCCGCCGCCCGCTCTCCCGCCTTGAGGTTGCGGCAGGCCAGGATTATGCGGCCTCCACGGCCGGCCAGAGCCTGGGCTATCTCGAATCCAATGCCGCTATTGCCGCCGGTGACGACCACGATTTGCTCCTTGATTTGATTGTCGTTCGGACAGCGCTGGCCGCTCATTAGGGTCCTGGCATGCGGGCGAAGGAAAGGGAAGATTAGACAGGAAGGGAAACAGAGTTGGGGGTGGGTTTAAGCTGTGGCTAGTGGCTAGACACCAGTGGTCTATGGGGTCTGTTAAGAAGGTCCTGCCTCCAAGTCGCGTGTGTGCACTGGGAAAATATAAGGAACTTAACTCAAGACTTACATCAGCTATATTTACCTAAAAGTGTATTTTTATTGGTCCCATTATTAAAGCTTAATTCGATTCCCTAATAATCAAAATAACCTTTTGTTTCCAGTGTATTTTGGTGAGTATTGGTCGAGGTCAGGGTAGAGTTTGGCTTATTGATAGGCGTTAATACAATCAGCTTGCACAGTTGCATGAGGCCCGAAGACAATTAGGGACTTGGCCAAGTCCTTCCACCATAATTCTGGTGCGTATGTCAACAATGAATGTTAATTTATTTAACATACAGCCTTGGGCAACTAACTATTATTAGCACAGCACACACACGAGCTAGTTTACATTAAAATAGAGCATTAAACAGCACAAATGATGTCTGCTTCGATGACTAATTAGTGCTGATTTGTTGATTTCCTCAGCAGTACAAAAAGACCTTTACAATCCTAAAATAAATACATATATATGTGTAATATTCACCATTCATTTAACCAATCCGCATTTCCATATTATGTTTCATGTGCAATTAGTTGTATTAGCTTTGAAATTCCTAATTGTCAGCTAATTAATTATATACACTTTGAATAGGAAGGCCGTATAGGAATTCGTAATGATAATGTTTGGCTAGTACCAAAGATATTTATTACTAAACTCGATATTAATTAATGTCTTACAGCCTGCAGTGAGTCATTCTCTCTATAATTCTCACCGCATTCCATTTGCGCCACTTCATTTGGCACTTTACTTACAAGACTTCCTTCGCATCCTTCATTTTGGAATTGATTTGGCATTTCAGTTTCTTTGGGACAAACTTGCACAAATCCACTTTGTAAATATTCTAAGGTAAGAGAGGGACTGCAAGAGCGAAGGGTTCGCCAGAGTGCCATATTGCAGTCGCTGCCATTTCCGTTTCCGCTTTCCCCTTGCTTTCCCGGCTTATACTAACACCTGCAACTGCGAAGCGCGAGATAGCGAGGGGTCACAAAAACCGCAAAGCTCTAAGCGCAAAAAAAAACACAAATGGCGAAAGTAAGGAGGCTGTAGTTGAGAATCTGGACTAGGGATACCTCTTGAATGATATAATGAGCGATATATAGATATTTTTGTTATATATTTTTAAAATGTTATATGTATGTAAATTATTTAATTTTATATTTATGTTATATATATTTAAAAGTTAAATTTGATTGCGAAAGCTTCATAACACCCTTAAAGATATTCTGATCTAAGATATTTATGTTTATTTAAACCCTATCATATTTATTTATATTTCTAACCACAGAGGCAAATGTTTTTTAAACACATTTTTTAGGTAAAGATTTTGTTATAATTAATCAGGATTTTATGAAAGTCTAAGCAATGTTTTCTGGCAGCTTTCAGGTTTAAGAATTACTTATAAAGCGAAAACAGAGCTATCTGTGCTTAGAGTTTCCCATTTTATAATTTAAGGATTGATTTTAAGATGTTTGAATTAGCTAATTTTCTACATAATGTATATGATTCATAACAAAATGTGTTTTTCTTTTAAGGAATTCAATTAACTCCGTTTATATACCTCTCAGAATGGTAATTCCTCATTTACCTTGCCTAATTGACTGGATTAGCTATAATCTGGCATACCTTTGAGCCCTACAAGTACCGCGTGCTCGAAAAAAAAGGGAAAACTTAAAATAATCTTTAGATATTACATATTATCCGGGTCTTCCTGCAGCGATCTCCTCTCCTCAGCCTCTCCGCCCGGCCGTCCCCTCATGAAATCCACTTAAAAAGTTTTTCGCGAACGCCGACCGAGGGGGAGTTTTTGCTGGGATGCTGCGACATTTATTTACGTGTGTCCGAGGCGAAAGTTTTTATCCCCCGAAATATGAAGAGGTGCCAGAGGGGAAGGGGACTGGGTCGGGGATGGGGAATAACTGTTTCCGTTGACTCATCGCACTCACCGCACTGTAATCACAACGCCCACCGCGAGGGCCGCTATCGTGGGCCACCACGTGGCGAAGGGATCCGCCTCCTCGAACATGGTCAGCAGACGCTCCATCCTGGCGACTTTTCTGTGTTTTTCTTACGGAAGTCCGGTCCACTCCGCCGACACTTGCCACTTTCTTCCGCTGCACTTTCCCTTCCTGCCGATTGATGGATGGAATGAACGGAACGAACGATGACGTCGTCTGCCCGGCACAATTGTTGAACGCGAACTGAACGGGGAGCTGTAGTAATAAATATATATTTCCATACTGGTCACCCGCTGGTAGCTGCATAAACACACATCTCAGCGAAGTGCAGTGGGGATTCCCTAAGGTGAACGTTAACTTGAGAATTATTTAGATTAGAAAATTAAAGATTACATATATAAAAATATATTTTTATTATAGGGAAATCCCTTTTTAATGCAGACTTTAAGGTTACTTTTATGTATATTTTACATATACATTTATAGAAAGTTTTAGACTGAAATAATTTAATTTTAAAGTTCTTGAAATGGCTTCTTTTGTATAAATATTATTAGGATTCTTTTAAGGTACTTTCAATGGGTTTACAGCTATCAAAAAAATGTTATTAAATGTTTTTAATTTTGTATATTTAGAAGACCAGCTTAAGCTAGACTTGATTAGTTTCTAGAAGGTTCTGAAGTGCGTATCGGGAGACCCCTGCACAGATGAGGGCTCGTGAGTGGTTTCGAGAGCGCAGATTTCCCGGGTCGGACCGGGAAGATGCCGCTGACAATTGAATTTAAATGTCCATCCCCGCCCGACATCGCCTCCTATTTGCGCCCCCCTCAAAAAAGTCACCGGCATATTTTCAATTTACATAAATGCTTGTTGCGCGGCATACGAAATGAGCGCTGGAGGAGATGGTATTAGATAGGGAGCCCTAGTTCCTCTTTCACGTCGGCTCCTCCACCTGTCGCCGCTGTAGAGGTAAGGTGCAAATTTGTACAAGTCGCGGTAGGGGAAGGTGCGAGGGTCGGAAAATTCCGCTCGGTATTTACACGCATTTTCCATTTTTTAATTTGTGTTTTTATTTCGCTCTTCAGCCATTTTTTCTCGCCTCTTTTCCGTGTCCTGCGGTTTACGCATTCGGTTTGCACATTTTTGTTTGTGGACACGCAGACTAATGTAATTCAATTAATCTCCCAGTCAGTCTTCCTCTCAGATCCCCATTTTGTCCCGCCATAATGTACATTTTTTGCGCGGCCACAAATTTTAATTACCATTTAACAGCTGTTGGCGGGCTTAAGATAAAAGAAGGAAGCGGATATTGATGGTTTTCCGCTTTGATAGCAGTGATATTGTATTATATTATATTATATATTATTCGCTATTATATATATAATATGTATATATAATAGTAATTTTTATAAACTTAAAAGTCTGGGAAATTCTATATATTTTTAGCTTTGCTATTATTATTATCAAAGGTATATTGATTAATTAGTTTCACAAAATAGATTTTTTTTTGTTAAAATAATATTTAGCTTACTTACCTATATTTAAAAAAGATTTCCAAATTATCAAATAATGAATAACAAAATTGTATAACACTTAATATTAATAATAAATAGTTTAAACAAAGATAAAAAAAATATTCTGTACATATCTGTAAGTTTTAGTGTTGTATAGATGAAACAAAAATTAATAAATTAACAAAAATGTAAGAACCTATTAAGAATAAAGATAAGTTTATAAATAATATTAAGTATTACTTTTCAGGTCTCATTTTTCAAACAAATTGAATTACAAATATGCAACTGATGTATTTTTGAAAATTAACATAATAATTCTATATGAAATTCAATCCTTTATTTATTAAACTCAGTGATAAAATACTCCGAGTTCGACAGAGTCAGGTGAAACCCCTATTTACCTTGGGAAATGTCATACCCCCACGAAATCGACATGGACATGGGTCTGTGAAATGTTGATGCCGGTGCTCAATTGTTGCCATAGAAGTGAATACTCCTCTTCACTCCATTCCATGCCACTGGGTCTGCTCACCCCTTGGCACTCCGATTCAATTACAACGCATCCATAAAACATGCCAGCAACTAAATATATTTTTCGAGTAATTTAGTCCAGCATTGCATGTAGCTGCCCGGCCCCTATGGAGGCTATGGAAATGGCACTCGATGCACTTTACGCCTCTGCACTCGCATGGCAGTTTCCATTTCCGGTTTGTCAATTGATTGAGCAGCCCCGCCCAGCCCGTAGCGCGACCAGCAACCGGATACGAGGAGCTGGGCCCGACTCCTGTTCCCGAAAAACAAATGAATTGCACACTCAATGGTCTTTGTACGTGTATTAATACTTTTGTTATATTTTTCGCCTTTGTTTATTTAACTTTTCGTCAATTTACAAACTCTCGTTCTAATGTCGCCTATGTGTGTGTGTGTCAGCCAAATTTGCATATTCATTTCAATATTCATCTGCGTTGCCTTTCGATTCGATTCGATTCGATACTCGTTCATCGTTACATTAAGTGATGTTTTAGTGGCTTTATTTGCTTAGTCGTTTGCCTTAGTTAGTTGGTTTCTGCTCAGACAGTTGATTTCCCATTAATTTTTAATGCTAATTGGTAAATTGTTTCAGATATTATGCATCTTGCATTGATGTGCGTGTACTTATATACGTATGTGTGAGTGTCTTGGGTGTTTGGTAGCGTGATGGGGATATGGCATATATTACATAATCAGCTACAGCTACTCCTGAGAATTATGTACCCTCTCAGCTTGAGCCATTGATTACCTAGGGTCTGAACAGGCAGTGATTATGTAATATTCGCGGTGCCCCAGATAAATGGATAGATAGATAGTGTATCTGTATACTTTGTTTGAGTTGCGTGGAACTTGTTCTCCTTCATCTGCAAAATATATAGTTTCCTTAAGCGAAAGTGCCTCAGTGTGGGTGTTCTATGTCTTTGTGTTGATCGGTATCTTATGGATAGTGTGTTTCAATGCTACAAATGTTTAAAGAGAATTTTTTAGATAGAATAATGCATTATGAAAGCGGAACAAATAGACCAACTATCTAGTTCTCCCAATGGTAATTAAAAAGAAATTTGTAGTGAGTAAATAAGTAGCCGAAATTTAGGGAAATAAATTACTTTTAGAACTCTATAATATTTGTAGTTTTGAAACGCACTTAATGTGTTTACATCTTAGTTGATATATTTGCTTTTGAATTGTTTTAAGAAGCTTAAGCAGCCGAGCACTGATGTGTGATCAAGGACTTTATGTACAGATGAAATAGAAAGTCCGCTTAATAACAAATAATTACCTAACATAAATCTCAATATAACAATGTAAACATTTCAAGATCCACTAAGAATTATCAAACCTGTTTAAGCTTTGGTTTTGTGTTGTTTTTTTTTTTTCATTTAAAATTAGTATCACTAACAAGCTTTTGTTTTACATTTCATATTTGCTAGGCTCTGAGATGTGAGTGGGTGAGTTGACGGGTTTAACGCGGAACCCTCGCAGGGATTCCCCTCACCCAGCTCACCAATGTCTTATTTCGATCTACTTTAGTTCAGATTGTGTGTGTAATCCGTGTGTGTTTTGTGTGTGTTGACTTGTTACTAAAGTTAAAGTTTTACTTTTGCTTGGTCGTCAATTGTAAATATATATAATTATAGGCATAGAATTTGCAGTATCTATAAATAGGTATATGTAACCGCCTATATGCACAACTAATCCCGATCGATCTCTATCGATGCAATCCTGCCACTCCATTTCCTATACAATTTGAAAACGTACCCAAGAACTTGAGTGTACCTACTTAGAGCGTACTCCTAGGAGAAGCGATCTGCCACGCCCATCGACACAGCCTCCCCCTGGATCCCTAGCCGTAGCCGTAGCCCTACCTACTAACTAGATCGTATGTATATAAAGGGTTTACAAGCTAGAAATTGTAAATTTATGCTACATAAAGTTTGAAAAGGACAATAAAAATAGTCTCTCGAATATTTACAGCGGCCTCTGGGGTGGGAGGGGGTATTGCTTTCGGCTCTGGGTGTGGGTCTGGGTCTGGGTGTGGGTGTGGGTGTGGTTTCTCTGGGTGGATATGTGGACACTACCGAGGGTACTGAGGGGTGCTATCATTATGGCCATCGCGGCCTCGACATATGCATACTAAACTGGCAAAATGTTTTGCAATATTTGAGTTTGGATAAGTTCCTCTCCTGCTTCCCCTGCCTGATTCTGTTTGGAATTTCCTATGTTTTTATTTAATTCCCCGTTGATATTCCACTTTATTTGACGTTGTCAGCTTTTTGTTATAGTTCAGCTGCTTTGTTCGTTTCTTTGTCCGCAGAATTTGTTATTAATAATTTATTGATACAACAATTTGTGATATTTTTAGAATCGTTGCGTGCCATTCGATTTATTTATTTATGCGTTTTTAGTGTCCGGGGCTGTCATCGTGGCTACCTGGCTGCTTAATCGATTCTGGCGATGTGCGGCTTTGATTATACTATATACTATGTACAAGTTGTACCGCCGATTCCGATTTATGCGGCAGCCTTCTCTATTTTATGCTTTCAGATTTCCAATTTGGTGTTTGGTTTTTCGTAGATGCTTTCACATTGCTGATATTAGGGTCATGAAATCTGCAAATATAGCGAAGCGAACAAATACGAAATTGGATTAGCGGTCGTACATACATAATTCTATCGAAATAACACCCCATTGAGCCAGACACTTATTTGTCTAGATATATATAAGCTCCCATATGCTGGTTTTGCATATCCGTTCAATGAATATCATAGTGGTTGCAAATATTAAATTTGTGGACAATCGCTAGGACATTAATTCACTTAGTCCACACAAAAGTGATGCAGATTGGCCGGGGATCTTAGTTGCAATAAAAATAATATTTAACAAGGATGGCAGGCCATAGAAATAATACTTTAAAATTATTCCAAATAAAATAGTCATGTAATGATTAACCACATAAGCTATAGCTTTAATTAAAAAAGAATTGCAACAAGAAACTAATTTTGAAAACAAAATTAAAATGGTTTTTTATTAACATATTTACTGACTGATTTTTAGCCTAATTAGAGTAGCTTATTTACCTTAAATAAATAAACTGTTAAGGCATATACTGTTAGCCAAGTTAATGGCTAATGGCCACAATTTTTAATAACTTCTACAAAGGCCTTTTCACATTTATGATCACATGAAATTTTGTTAGTTGTTGATATTGTGTAGTATTTGTATATATACATAATATTTATAGAAGCAGCAACTAACAAAATTTAATGGCACCAATAAATTAAGTTCATGCCACCCCATATTAATGAACTTTTGCTGGCAATTAGCCCATATAAATTTATTACGTAATGCATGGGGGTAATTTCTGGTAATGCGATTTGGGGGAGCCCCGGACATACACAATTTGGCAGCTGCCACTGTCAGGGCCATTGCCAATGGCTCTCAACACTTCCCGGCCAGGGCTCAGACTCATTCCGTATAATGGACCATTCAGTTATTTGTTATTAGCCCAAATGGGCATTCAAGAAACCTTAAAACCCCCCCGGAAAATATGGCTACGCTTTGGCAGTAAAAGCGGCAGGCAGAATCCAATCGATTTTGATAGTCACAACCCTAAAGGTTTTCCTCGGGGAATAGTGGGTGAAGGTTTTCCAGGCTTATGGTTAGTACAGTGCGTCGCAAAATGATAAAGTAAGACTGCAATAATATATATCTAACTAACTAATATATATTCTAACTAACTTCTATACTTTAAAGCGTAATAACATAATTTCGTATATACATTTTCTTCCTTACAATGCCACAATTTAATATTAATGGCCTTGCCTTATAGCTATCACTGACACTGTACATGGCAGGATGTGAGGTAGAATAAAGAGGGCCATGAATTTACAGAACCTGACAATTTTTTAATCAACACCCAGCTGGCCAACAGCAACAAATGGCCCGAAACAAAAACTCGGCTAGGAAATGTCGCTAAAGCAAATAATAAAAAAAAAGCAAAAAACAAATGCAAAATATTCCCTGGCAACTTTGGCACGTGCACGCCTCGCATTTGTTGTTATTGTGGTTATTGTTGCTGCTTAGTTGTTGTTGTTGTTGTTGTTGCTGGCGATTGTGTGAACCTTGATTAACGCAACAGGAGGACGAGGGAGGAGGGCTATTCGGGGGATATTCGGCTGGCAACATCAGCGGCGGGAATATTGTTGCTGTTTGCCAAATCTCTCGGCGCTGTCTCTCTAAATTTTAACTATGAATGTCCTGGGCCAACGACGGTGTGCACTTGACAAAAAGGATGTGTGGAAAATATTGGAAAAAGGTATAGAGTCAGCAAAGTGTCCCTGAATTTATTTTGAATTTTATTATTGGGGAAATTAGTTAAAGTTCTGATAACTCAGCGCCACAAAAAATAAAAAAGAATTTATTGAGGTAAATATTAAAATTTTATAATTAATGGATATCTAATTACTATTTATTAATTTTATATATTCAATCAATTTATAGAAATCATAATTTGTTATAAATTGTTTTTTTATTAGAAGATCTTTTTTTTGTATTTTAAAAAAGCACAAAAGAGGCTTCCTCTTACCTCTTTATTTAATATATATGAAAATTATTTATATTTCGTTATTAGAAATGCTGCCTTATATAGATCTCCCTTATAGCTAAATTTACTATTTAATTGCAATTATTTTCCTAACATATTTAACTAGTCATTAGAACCTAATGACTGGCTTCTACTTTAAGTAGTTCATGTATGTATATAGACTATTTGCCGAGTGTATTTGCCAGTTTGTGTATGCGGGGCGGCTTGTGTGTGAGTTGGCAGTAAAATTTGTTTACCAAAACCTTCTTAGCTTGGCTTAGTAACCCCCGCACCGCCATTGTTTGTGTATTTGCATTTCGGCTCCTCTGGCTGTCTTGTGCGCCCCGAAAGCCCCTAGGAACCCAAAAACCACCCGAAACCACCGAGTCACCCATCATTCCGCACCCCTTCACCTTCACCCCCTTTGGGGTGTGAAATTTCATGCATATATGTATGTATCTATGAGTGCCCCTGTCTGTGTGTGTGTGTGTGTGTGTGTGTGAGTGCGTCTGTGTTCGTCAGAGAGTTCGCCTCGCCTTTGGCCTTTTTGCAGCTTTTGCTTTTTAGCCACTTTTGTTTGCCTTGCTGTTGTTGCCTTTGTTTGCCGCTCTCAGCGACTCCTTGTTCCCTGTTCCCGGTTCCTTAGCCCTCGGTTCTCGGCCAGACTCTAGTCTTTTGACCAGGTTGAAAAAGAAAGCGGCGAGCGGCGTCGCCCTAATACATGCCAGGCAAGTGAAATGTAAATCGTTTTTCCGGCACTTTTATAGAACACTCCACGTTTTAAACAGAACAGGAAAGTACATTTTTTAAGCAAAGTATATTACAAAAACTGAAAAAACTAAGGGTTTGCTTTAATATATCATCAAAGTACATATAACTCGTTCAGTTGTCAGTTACAGATATTGATAAAGCTAATATACATTTTTAACTTAATTACTTTTTTTTGTCTGTTTGCTCTCAATTTCTTCTTCCCGTGCAGGGTAAGCCCGTGTTGGGGTCAGAACATTTAAGCCTTCTGCTCTGGCCAGAATTTAATATGTCACCGCAGCCAGCCGTGGCAGGTGGGGACTTAGGGAAAGGTGGACGTTGAAATATATGAAGCTGGCGCAGCTGCAACGTTGGCCATTGGGTGGCAGAATCTCGGACTCGGCTCCTTTTTTGTTGACGGGACCGCAATGTGGAACGTGTTATGCAAATCTGGCAGGGAATGTTGGCGGGGCAGAAGGAAGGTGTGCCTGGTCCGGTGTTTACCCCGCCGGTATTTGGCCTGCGACGAGCTCTGTTGGCCATCTGCAGAGCCGGCGGTGGCATCAAAAACAATTTAGCCGCTCCGCTCCACTCGGCAGTTTTTGTCACCACCGCACACCCTTTGCGCCCCTATTTGATTCACTCAAAATGGAAATTTGAAACTGCAAACAGTCCATTGTTTCGTGCTTATTGTTACTTTCCTGCTTTACCTGGGCCATTTCTTTTAGCAATTAGCAATGCAATGAGGGGGAGGACCCGGGCTGGCTTGTCGCATTAAAACTGATATCCTAAGTAGATCGTACAAATTGCTCGCAATTATATTTAATGGCTCGTCCAAGCGGGGCCCATAAACGTTGCTGCTTTAAGGGATGGGTTCTTGAGACGCCCTCGACACGGCCCCGGCTCCTACCCAGTCCATTCCGCTGTGCCGCTCAAAGGCAAAAGCAATTTATCAAAAATCGGTCAAGAACACTCGGGAAACGGAAATGGGAAATGGGAGACGCGTGACCTTTTGCCAAGACAGAAAGACTGACTGCAGTGCGGTTGCCCGTGGAGCAATAATTACAAGTGCAGCTTGAATAAGTTATCAAGTATAAGCCATCAAAGATGAGTTCAAGACAAGGCCTCCAGATCAGGAGATATTAAAATAATAGTTCTTAAATACTTTTCCCCAGAATGTTAATTTAACAGGTCAATTTAACTGCTAATAACTTTTGAACTAAAAGTGAGAGCACTAGGTCAGGCATGAGGTGTAATAAATGAAGCACATGTCCAATCACTTGTGCCATTTTGTGCGCCAATCAAAGTTCACACAAAAAGGCGAAACAAAAAGGGGCAAGAACTTAAAAGTTGGTGAACTTTCTGCAGGCCAACTTATCGGTCTCCGGGCCACAAAACAATCAAAGCGGCCCCCACTAGGGGCGTGGGCCCATGTGGGCGTGGCACACATTCGAGGGTAAACAATAAACTTCAATTATGAATATTTGAGCAGCCGGAGGAGCTCAGGAGGAGGGGGCAAAGTGCAGGCGAAAGAGTTGAAACACGCTCAAGGTGCGACAGCGGCAGGAAAAGGACAAAGTTTTGCCACAACTCTCCCTGGAAAACTTGGCGAGCTGGAGGTGAGGACAGGTCACGAGCAGCGAATTGACTTTGATCTTGGGCTTGGTCCTGCCCGGCTTTGTTTGCCATTCAAACGCAAATAACAGAGACCAGGGAGGACCAAATTAAACAAGGAGCACTTCTCCCGTTTGGCGCAATTAAATTGAATTTGCGATTGGCTTAATGGCCATAATAAGCCCGGTAGCGTCACATGGCCCTGGCCCAGCTAATTAATAATTAAATTAAATCCGTCCGTCGCTGGAGCCGTAAAAGTATTAATTGCTGTCCACAAATCTGGCTTAGGCCAATCCCCCCAAGTGGGCAATAAGCCACCAACCGACCCACCAACCCTACCCGGGGCCAGGACCCGTCAATCTTCCATTCCCGAAGTGTTGCCTCGTTGCTTCCGGTGGCGGCAGCTCGAGAACCAATTGCACATCCCGGGCAACCCAAGGAGCTCCACAGCACACTGAGATTGGATTGGACGATAATAAAAAATGAGCAATGCGCCCCACCTCGATGTTATACGATCCGGAGACCCGGAGACCCGGAGCTGGAGCTGGGGCGACACTTCCGCTTCCCGCTGGACAACTTCCGGTGGCAGCAGTTTGGCGCCATGTCATATTGACAGCCTCCACACGGTCTTATTAATATTGAAGTAACGTGTTACGGGTGTGTTTGCGTATGTTTGCCCTCCCAATCTCCCAATCTCCCAATGGCCTCATAAAATGCTTTAGCAATATGGCAGAGGGGGTTTGACTCTAACTGCACGCTGAGAAAATAGCAGGGGAATAATATTTCCATTCCAAATAAACCTTATATAATAGAAACTAAATTAAGCAAACACTTTAATAATCATTTTCCGGGTAAAATCGACTATATTTCATGGTTAATCCTTGGAGTCCCCTAGAACTCCACGCTTTTTCTTTCGGTGTGCAGCGCGTGATAAACATCCGGTGATGGGATGGGGGAAAAGACAGAGAGCCGAAATTGTATTGCAATAAAATGATTTATTTGGCCATATTTCCATTCGGCAGGAGCCAAGGACTCGGCTGAGTCCAACTAGCAGCCACTGACAGTGTTGTGAAATATGCCATTGTCTTATGGCACGCGTCAAGGACAGGAGCTGTGTGTGTGCGTGTGTGTGTCAGGACTCATAAAAACGTAATAATTCCATTGGCGAAGAGGCAGGCCGGCCTAGACATGGCATGTGGCATGGAGTGCGTTGATAAGACCGCACACGGCCGTAGCAACAGATTTCACATCTCGCAGGACGGGGGTCCCTTGGACTTGTTATGTCATCCGTTCCCTCGTTTTATTGCAGCCGCAACTTTTATTAAATCGCCATGAGGAACAGCCGAAGGAGCGGCAAAAAAGAGACTCAGGAAAAAATAAATTTTTTTAAAAGAGAACAGGACCGAAAAAAAGTAAAGCCTTATCTGCAAATGTCCTTCGCCTTCCTGGCTTTTTCTTTAACGATCCGGATCCGGAATCCGGAATCCGGATCCGGGGGATTGACTGAACGGGTGAAGAAAAGGAGTGACGGAAGGGATTCACTTTGGCCTGCCTTTAATGGCCTTAAAATAGCCTGCCATGAATGCCATTTGCCGGGTTTATCAACGGCAATTGAGCCAAGCCATTGACGTAGATAAATTTAATTTACCTTCTATTTGGCCTGCCGATTTATATACGAGAATATATGCTGATTTTGAAAACGAATTTGCTTAATGGAACAATAACAAGGAATCTCGTGTATCGGCTTATCAAAGGCCAAATTGAGTTAAGTCGGCACAAAAGCCTACCAACTGCCAGGGGAGGCGGCCGATTTGCTTTGACAGGTCACGGCGGCGTATGCGCAAAATATCACGCATACGACATGGGATCCGGATGCTCTCAATTCCCTCAGCCACGATTCAAGCACGCCTCATCACTGTTATCGCCTTCGTGCAATGGCATTCCAAATAGTTTCATTTGATTTCCCCACTGATGCGTGCGACTGCATTTGCATAATGTTCAGTTATTTGCATTTGACAAATTGTTCTGGCTTTGATGCCTGAACAAATAATTTAATATTAGATTTAGGCGCAATAATATTCGAATTTAATATTTGGCAAAAGGCAACAAAAAAAACTCACAGAAATATAATTAAATTAAAGGGCAGCTCAAAGGCAATTGAAAGGCAATCACTTAATCAATTTTCGAAGCGGCATTAGGGCATGGCAAAAACCATTCAATTTTTTAATAATTAATTGAGGGACAGGCCGTTAGGAATACTCCAACTGGGGAAGGTAATTTAATGGCATTTTAATTACAAAAACCGAAACGAAAAGAACACCCAGGCATGGCCTTCGATACTCAACCATGTTGTTGCCTTTGTGATTATAATTATTTGTTGCCATCGTTGCTGGCACGGCGCTGTTACAAATGGCCGAGCTATAAATTGTCGGAGCCATAGTGTCCATCATGTTGAAATGCTTGAATTTTTCATTGCTTGCATTTCAATTTCATGGCCAGCCATTAAAATTGACAGTCTACCGCACTCACTCCCTCGCCTCCCTCGGACGAACGCCCCCAAAAATGTGTTGAGGTAAAGATATATGTATATAGGGGGTTGGAAAAAATAAAGGAAATAAAAGAGTCACTAGAAAAAGTAGTAAAAATTCGTGTCTACGAACCGAGGGACCCAAAAAGGGACTCTCAGAACAGAATATTCGAATTGGTTACTACTGGATAAGGGGGCTATCTATACTGACATGAAGTTTGCTATATATTTTAAATATTCTTGTACTTTGAGTGTAATTTAATGAACTGCAAATAACTTCAATTTCAGTTTTTAATAAACAAATTATGGTTAATTTGCAAGTCCTTAACTAGGGTATTGAAAAATTCGAACCCTTTTTGTTTTAACCCTCAACTGTTGTCAATTTCTCGTTGCTCTCTGGGGTTTGGCCATTTTCTGGTGCCACTTTTATCCTGGCTCTGCTGTTTTTGCTCAGCTTTTTTTATTGCCAATGTTTCGCAAACCAAGCCCGATTGAGTTTGGCTTCTTCTTCTCTGTGAAAATCTGCTGATTTTTCTCGCTGCTCGTTTTGTGCAGTAATTTCCCTGCGTTGCCTTTCGCGCTGCCTGGCTGGCTGTGCCTTAAAAGCATGTTGCATAATTTACGCGCTGCGAACTGCCAACTGCCGAGGTCTAAGCCGGGCTGGGTTCAGCTGATTTGCCTTTTGCTTGGCGTTCGGATTTTGATTTTGATTTCGAATGCGGGGCAAGGTTCCGGCGGGTGCCCGCTTGAATATTTGAGCCCGAAGAGATTGCCACGCTCAGTTTAAAATGTTTCTTTGCATTTAGGATTTGTGGCTGCAGCAGCTGCTGCTTTTCAGATTTGCCAACGCTGCCCAAGTGGCCGTGGAAACGGCTAATGTCAGCGGATATTACGTATTCATGATTCACCAGGGAATCAGGGAATCCTTGGGGTGTCAGCAGTAACTAATACAGCCAGCCCATTTCTCGCTGTGCAGTCTATTAATCAGACAATTACCGAGTGCGCCGAGGGTCCTGCGGATTGATTTATGGCTCGATTGAAACAATTTGATCTGGATGCGCTTGACAGTCGCTTGATTTACGCATGTGACAAACATCGCATAATCGCCCATCAAATGTGTCGACCCGACCCCAAAAGCTTTGTGATTAACCCTCTACTGCCCCACCGACCAGGGGGAATTCCCACTCAGCGCCATGGCAACATTAAATTTGCGCTCTCTAAACTTTATAATTAATTACATTCGCATAACAAACGAACTTAAATATGAAAATGAAGTGTAAATACGACAGCTAAGCTGGAGCTGGAAGGGGCATGGAATATGGTTAGAGCTTTCCGTATACACAGAGAGCCACGGAATAATAAGAGCTCATCGGAGTGACAATTTAAGGGGCTTACATGAAATTAATTTGCACAAAATCAATTTCAATTTACCATATATGAGCTGGGCGGAAAGGAGGTGTCAGAAGAAGGCTGAAAAGGGGAGGAATATTTGGTGGAAAGGGGCTCTGATTTCCGATGTCGTGTCATTGCGGTAACGCCGTCAAATCAGCTGTTAAATATAAATTGATAAAACATCAAATGTGCATTTAGTTAAAAGCCGCTCATGCCCTTACGAAATATTGTGCAAGTAATTAGGCATTAAACATTGTAATCTCTGGATGAAATGCTTAATTTTTGTAGAAATAACTTACTAAAGACAGCCTGAAACTCATTTGTTTTTTCTATAAATTGATTGCTTTGAGTAGTTTTCTCTAGATAATCATAGTTAATAGCACTCCAAGTAAAGAAAATATTTGATTTGTGGACATAACCAATTTAAATTGATATCTAAAAGATTTTTAAATCAAATAAACGTGTTTAAATATGACTCTGTGCGGTTTAAGCCGGGCTATAATATGCTAGCCTAAAGAGGCACAACACTTAGTCCCTCCGCTTGTGTGTGTGTGGTATTAGGGTGGCGTGTGTATGGTTTACACCACCAATAATACAATTTCTCCATGACAGGATAATGTGCACGAGAGGGAATGCTCCAAGGAGCACACTCACACACAGATGCACGATTGCCCGGATTAGTCGTGTGGCATGCTGGGCTGCCTCGTACCCTCTTGCGCCTCTCTCTGGCCCGGCCCCTTTCCGAGGATAATATCATCATCAATTAGGACAAAACAGATCCGATATGCATGTGTTGTACTCGCAAACGGTACTCCCGGGCATCCCAATTTGTAGGCACAAATCAAAGGATATTCCCGCGGGAAACCGGACTAGAATCTGCCATATATTAACCATATTTTATATGCACTTGATCAAGCTAGCTCATGGGGCGAATAATAATTTAGAGCCTAGTTTAATTAGGTTGCAGTGGCTCATTCCATGATTTGGATATTAAGTTACATATTTAGGCATTATAAATTGAGTTGTATGTATATGATTCTCTATCTTATCTTCTCGTTATTATAATTTATATTATATTATCTATATCATTATCTATATCAAATCACAATTATCCATCACATTTAAGAGCTATGCAAACACCCATTATCAGGCCGATCAAGTGAACAGCAAATAGTTGAATAAATGCACTTAAATTCGAGGCATTCTCCTATATATCATGTGAGTGTGCACTTAAAAAAATTTCAATGCCCGCATTCAGGCTGCGAGACCGACTGAAGTGGAAGACAAAGTCAGAGGACGCAGGCAGATCGCCTCGGGGCCAAGCCCATGCAAATGGGATCCCAGACCGAGCTCATGGTAATTGAATCACGCTGCGAGTTGTAAGCGACTTGTAATGCATTCCCACTCCCCCTCCCCCTCCCCCTCGAATTCCCCCCACAGGACCCGCAGGCTGGCCATTAGAAAAGTGCACGAGTGGGTGGTGGGTGGTGGGTGCTCAGGGGGGGCATTCCTGTTTGACAAACGGCATTTCAATGCTTTCAACGCACACGCAAACTAGCAAACAAACAAACAAATAACAAATATCATTACAGCGACTTACACATGCAAACGGCTGCCTGACAACTATACGAGACAGCTAAGGGCAGTTTAATAGCACCATAAAGATCAGCAAACATAATGCTTAAGCATTTTCGGGTTATTTTTGACTTTCACCGAACACCAAAGCTCCTGGAATCACCATGTAACGAACACACACAAGTGCTGATCATCCCAATACGCTCTTTTATGTTAAGAGGGAACAAGGGTGTTACAAAATTAAATTGTAGACAGAGAAAAAAAAAGAAATGCGGATCATGAACCAAACGGCTATGAAACGGATGACAAGAAACATCTATCGATGTGGAGGACCAGTTGGTGTTGGCCTCCTCTATACCCTCCTTACCAGTAGAATCTATAAAGATTCCACCCCTTAACACCTTATGCTACATTTCCAAATTACCCTCCATAAACACCAAATTACTTAATTTTAAACGTTATGTAATTAAGATAAAGAAACGATATTATACATGATTTTGTTGTTTGTTCCTAACCTAACTTAAATCTAATTGAATATATGTATTTTGCTTAACGACTACGAATGTGTAAGTGTATTTATATGTCTTAGCTATTTGGTTAACCCCTGGTGTATTCGTGTATATGCACACTCGAAAGGATATGAAAGCCGGCGACGACAACGAGCATACATAAAAGATGAAGAAAAATTGCATATAAATACGGAAAACACTTGCCACGGGGGCGGCTGAGGGCTAAAAGGGGTGATGGGGCTGATGAAATGGTGATGAGAGAGCTGCTTGCGATTGTCAAGAGGATGTTCGGATGGGAGACGGAGACAAGCCTTCACTTCGATTGAACTTGCCATGGCGTATACGTAATTTATGCATCTACCTACATACAGGCAAGCGTGACTAAAAACCAAGCCATATAACTAGTATGCTAAATATTTTAGATATGCCTCTGCAAGAAAATAACTTACTTATTAATTTTTCAGACCCCAGAGAAGTCAAAGTCTAACCACACATGTTAGAGCCTTGACAGGAGATTGTCTTAAATACTGATAAATTCACAGAAGCTCGACAGTCTGATGATGTAAGTATGGAGAATACTTGTCGCCTTATGTGTACACTGTATGCATAATCGCATACATATATACATATATCATCTTGGCTCTTCCCATACATCTTCATGTCGAAAGCATTTTCGCGTTGACAGCAACAACAATAACTGAGAAATAGCATTACAAAAAATATGAATAAAAAGCATGCGAATGGAGGGGTGAGTTTGCGGAAAAAAAAATAAGGCAACAAACTCACAAGTGCCAACATCAATGCGTACTAAATCGAATGACATTTAACCCTTGGCAAAAAGAAAAATAAAAAAGGAGGAAAAAACTGTAGTTTTTCTGGCTCTTTAAATATTTGTATGTACCTAAAGAAATAAGCATTTTCTTTTGTAATAGTGTCTCTACTATGATTAAAGTTAATTCAGTTATTAGTTATATGTCATGGATACTTCTTTGTGCTTTTTTGTTTTCTTTATTTTTACTCTTGCCAATTATCTGTTTTATTAAAATAATTGGAGGAATAATAATACCCTCGGAAAACCCTAATGAATATTTAAGAGTGTATCCTAAGATGCTCTTACAAAATCCTAACTGACACTCGACTAAGATATTATTTAGCTGCCAGTAAGGATTTTCGTTGCCGCTCCTGCAACTCATTCTCTGTTATGTCTTTCTTCGATTTTTCTAAGCTTGAACCTTTATCTATTTCTCCTTGTCTTCTTATTGTCAGATAGACCCAAGAAGGGTTAAGTCTGTGACATTTTGCTATATTCTACACTTAATTTTAAATGTTTATGCATTCGAGATGTTGCTGTTGCTGGCCCAGTAACAACAATCACACCAGGAAGAGATATAGCATCAACAGTTGCACCTAAAACAGCAGCAAGCTTCTTACACTGTAGCGATTTTCATTAAATAGTTTGAGAGTGAAAGTATCTATAAGATATTTTCAAAAATCCTGATATATAGTAGTAACTAGGTTACCTGTCACGTTACTTTGTCGCTGGATTTTAATAGTGTTTTTTTCCAGTGAAGTAGCATCAGCCCCTGCTACATCGGTCAGACTAGCTATGCGTAAACGTTGAACTGCTGTGCAAGCCATGACCGAGCAGGGGCCAAGGGATGATAGTGGCAGAGGGGCAGGAAGGCCTGGAGAAATGGGGGTTGCCAGTACATTTGTGCGGTAATCTTTGCATGCACAATGGGCTCTCGATGACGTCGCGTGTGTGTTTGCCTACGGCCTATCTGGCAGCCGCAGTGGCTGGCAACATTTCGGCCTCGCATGCAGCACAAACAACTCGAAGTGGGCTTAAAGGCAGGTGAGCGGCTGAACAAGGGAACAGGTGAGCAGGTGAGCAGGTGAGCAGGTGAGCGTGTGCAAAAACAGCCGAGGGCCCCGTTGTTTTAGCGGTCCGTTTGCACTGCAATTAAGAGTCTGGCCAAGAACTAATCCACGCAATTTTCCACATTGCTCACATTTGGCATGATGACAAACCTAATTACGCCAGATGTCAGATGTCAGCTAAGAGAGGATTGGCAATGGCACGTGCTTTGTTCCGGTTATTTATTAGGGTTATAGGGTTTATAGTATAGTTTTCAGGCCGTAATTCGCTCTAACTTGCCTCTATAAAAACCAGATAACATGACATTTTGTGGTCATTTTGAAATAGCCATCCTGCTCGCTTCCACTTGCCACCGATTTAATCCGGAAGGCAGCGAGCTGCCATCGCCACTTGCTACCTGCCGCCATAACCATAACACAAAAAGACGCACTCAAAGCGCTCATAAAGCACTTACACTCAGCAACACACTCAGCCACACACACACACACACACTCTCCCGAAGACACACACGTGCGCCTTTATACACTTATTGTGTGGAATCGGTATAATTAAATATGAAAACATATGTTTCCCCTTTGCTTTCACAAAGCCCGGGACAAAGTCAGCGAAAAATCAATAAGGACCCTCCGATCCCGGACCGCGGCCATTGAGTTCGCCATTTATTTACCATATTTATTACGGGCCAGCAAAGGATATGGCAGGGCGTGGCCGGTGGCCGGTGGACGGTGCCCAGTGCACTGGATAATTTGTATTTAAGTAAGTTAAGTAAATCAGTTGACGAGTCGGCGAACGCAAATCGTCAAATATTCATAAGCTCCACGCTGAGCCCGCTACAAATTTTACGACAGCCCCCGGAAAATGGCTGAGGAAAGGGGGCCTGGAATTAAGGGTGGCGACGACCTAGTGGCATTGTCAATTATGGGAATTATGAGCAGTGAATGCGTCAGAGTAACGGCTGTTGCTGGAGCTCATCCACCGCCAACTTCCTGCTTCCCCAGCTCTCGTGCCTCCCCTGGCAATTGCGTCAGCAGTTAATTTTTATGTATTTTTAAAGCGCTGCCTTTCCCCCGTCCCCCGTCCCCTGTTTACGGGCTTAATAAGTAGGCCCCAGCAGATTAACGGCCGTGAGCGACAAGCCGGATAAATATCCCGGGAACGACGAGCACTCGATACAGAATTCATGCACTTCACTCGAGTGCTGTTCTCCGGAAAACAGAAAGAAAGAAATCATTTTAAGAAAGCACAAGAAATGCAAACAAAAGAAACTTAACTTTGTTGCAAGGCCTTGGTTTTTTAATGATTAATTGTGAGGGAATTAAGGAGAAAAACAATAGCAAAAATTATAATAAAGCATTCAATCATAACCTGAATTATTAATATAGACTGAGGACAGTCGGCATCCATTAAATCATATTTAATATTGCTACATTAATGTCATGATATCTTTATTTAAATTAGCATTCTTTACTATATTGGGAAACTATGTTACATTTCTTGAAGACCTTTACAGAAACGCACCCATCTTTAGACCCCTTAATATCAGTTTAATTATCATTATATAAAGCTGATATACCCTGGTATTTGCCCAAGTAATTGGTATTTAGCCAAGATCATTCTCGACGCATTGAGAAGTGCACTCAGCTCGGCTGCTGGGCTGGGGGACTGATGAGCGTGTTGTCGATATGCCGAGATAAAGCCATCCGACTTGTTGTCCCCTTATAGATGTTGTTGTTCCTGCAGCATGTACGCTAAAGTTCATGCACAGAAAATTACAAAGAGCCAAAGGAGGACTCTGCGTCCTGGCTTCCTTGCTGCTATCTGTATTATGCTCTCGCCCCATTATTGTTTCGCCAGCGCACTCCCCCCGGATCCGGCAGCTGCCTCATCTACACAATTGTTGCATTAAATAAATGTTTTTTGTGCCGGGCTCCGCTTTACGTGCTTTCACACTAGAGCACGGAGAGAAATATTAATCTAAGTAGAAAGATATGCTTTAATGGCAACCAGAAAGAGAGAAATTATTTGAACAAATAGTCTGTAGCAAAGCAATCAGCGTATATCCTTGGGTCCTTTTTGTTAAAGGCTGATTTCCTATGAGAAACGGGTATATTTCTCACGGTGCACATAAGAAAGCATTCCAGCAGAAGGGCGGGAGAAGCCTTCCAGGCACAGACGTTGATAGATTTCCCTGCATGGCCGACACTCCTGGGCGGAGGAAGCGGAAATGGCTGAGGGGTGGCTTGGTGGCGGAAATTTAGAAAGCTCACCCACCCACACACACACACACACACACACACACACACACACACTAGCTGATGGCGATGTTAGCGGTGTTTGAAGTGCGTTTTAATGAGTTTTTTGTTCTGGCGTAATTATTTTTGCAGTCTGTTGTGCTCGCATGCACAAATATCCTTCAAGGACCGGCCGGCAATCAGGTCCTGAGCCATTTTAAATGAAAAAATGCTAAATGCAGGAAATGCAACACATTCTCTCTCGGGGTATCTGTAGGTAGGATTACAAATTAATTTCCCAAAGAATGAGAAGTGGAAACAAGCAGCCAAGCATTCTTCCCTCAAATTAATTGTTACATTTTATTTCTCTTGATTACTGTAAAGTTCACATGTTATTTAATGTATTTAAAATGTTCCATAACCTTATAACTTTTATACAGTCATCTGATGCGTTTCTCTACACTTATATCCTTTTAATATAATAATAAAGCATTAATTTCTTGGCTTTAATGCATCTAGTGCATAATGACCTTAGCAAAGTGTTGACTCTTTTGTAATCGTTAAATTGGATAATCCCTTCTGGAGCTATTTACTGTCCAAGAGTTGAGAAAGCCTTCATCCAAACAACACATATGTACTTATTCTATAATCCCTTGGCTTTGCTTGAATAAGTCAAGGGATCTCCTCGCTTTAAATGATACAGTTTAGTGCAATACAAATTCCTTGAGTGATTCCTTTGAAAAGGACATTTCAGGGCAAGGCAATCAGCAAATTGGAGGCCAAAATACAAAATGCAAATGCCCGGCGATTAAGGCTTAAACTTCACCATTAACCGCCTCCACATGTTCGACAGTGGCATTATGTTGTTGCCATTTCATATTTACATTTGTGAAATTGGAGCGCCGCAAACAAGTCCCCGTCGTCCCCGTCGTCCCCTCCTCATACTCCCCATCCGTCCGTCAGTCTTTTATTATGATTATTATCGGCGGAGCAGCCAACTGGCAGACTGTCCAGCCACCTGACATCCCCGCCATTGTTTACATTAATTTGATTTAAAATGCAACGCCTGCGAATCGAGCTCCTGCTGCATGCAGCCCCTTGCTAAGCTGCCAACTGTAAACAATTTGTGATTTGCGAAATTCTGTGCCATGACGCCTGCTGGCTTAATTAAAATGTTATTAAAGGGGCGGCGCTTTCTCGAAAATGTGGCTATTTCCATGACAGCCGCGCATTGCGTATACGCCATGCATGCCGTCATAAAGAGCTAAAAGCAGAACGGCGAATTAATCTGGCAAGAAATGTAACATATTGATTAAGCTGTAATATTTCGACCCTATAACGTAAAGAATATTTATATTTGTTAAGATATTTCTGGAGTTTGCATGGCTGGCTGTTCAAATTAACAAATAAAACGATTAAGATAAACGTCTAAATAAACTTTAGAATATTGGTGGTCATGAAAACAAACTTTAGAATAATGTAAGTTTTTTCTTTATTTTGTTTAAAAAAAAAAACTAGCAAAATATTTATACATTTCATAAATGGTTATAGAAATAATGAAATACAAGCTGCAACAAATTCCTAACCTAACTCCGCCTTGAATTTCAAATATGTGTTAGGAATTCCAAAAATAATGTTCGCTTGGTTTATAGTTTGAGGCATTTACTATTCCCACCACTTACTGGCCATTTTCCGTACACATAGCACCAAAAATAAAATACCTCGAAGGGCTATGGTCAGGTAATAGCACTAAGACTTAATACCTATTATAAAGTGTTGTTTGTTGTGTTTATAATACTTTTGGCTGCGTAAATATTTTGACCGCCACGGTAATCATATGCGCACACAATGGATCCGTGTGTACTCTGCGTGATTTCTCTGTGCAGCATTTAATTCGCTTATTGTGGGAGAATTATGGCCCCAGTATTGACTCAGCGAAATTGACTTTCCCTTTTTTGTCAGTTTGGTATGGAATATAAACTAACATGCTTGATGTAGGATGTAGGGCTTTAAAGGTCTTTGGTCATGTGTGTAGTGTTTTAATTGCAGCGTTTACACGCAATTTCTTATTACTCATTTAATTGGATCAGTTTGCTTGTGCAGCAGTTTTGTTTTATTTACACACGCACACACAGAGCTGAGATCCGGTGAGGTCAGGGAAGGCTATTTTTATGCTCTTGTGGCTGCTGCAGTGGCGTTAAATTTTGTTTTCAATTTTCAACACATTTAATTGCCAATTAATTAAACGGGCAAACAGCAACAAACGACTATCTACACAAATATGAGCAGGCACAGGGGAAAATATGCTAAGAAAATGAGAAGAATGTTTATATAATATATATTTTTTAAATATAAAGAAAAACATTGAAGAAATAGTTAAGAAATCTTTTAAATAATTTAAAAGGAATTAGCTTACGATTATAAATATTTTTGTAAGCATAGAATTTCCTTCTTTGAAGTATTACATTTTATTTTAATAAAAGATTTTATATACTTTCTTTTAAAACGAATCGAAAAACATCCCTTCTTCTGGAATAACTAAAAATCCTTTTTTTATAAACTGGAGTTTTAAGTACAGTTATTTCTCAGTGTAACCATGCATAAATATACACAAGCACATAACTTTGTGCGGCGTACATGTTCCATATATATACATATATTGAAAGAATTTCCCTGTCGGCTTTTGCACATGAACCAAACATTTTTATAATTGCTGGCCGAGCTTTTATTATTCCGCCGCCAGCTGCCCGCTTCCCAGACTCGGCACACCTGCCACACCCCCACCTTCCAGCGACTAGTTTTGAGGCAAGGAACTTTTCGCTATCGCGGCATGCATAAATCATCGACCTGCTTGACCCTTGTAATTTATGCTGGCAAAACAATTGCTAAATAATGATTTTTTAAACAAAAGCCAGCCCAGCGCGCCCGGGCAAATTGTAAATTATGAATGCGAACGGCGAGAGTCAATTAAGAATATTGCTATTTATGAGGCCAACATGACAAGCACTAGGGCGGTCTGAGAGGAACTTCGACCCCAGGAGATTAGTGGTAATTTGCAGTTTATCCTTGGCCCCCAGCACACCGCCCTTGTCAAAGTTTGGTATTTATATCTACGCATGAATAATGTAGGCGTCAAGGAGGCCCCTCCATGTCCGGACCAAGTTGGTTTCTGGTTAATGGGTGAGGATGAGCATCGTCCTTGCCCTCGTCCTCGCTTCGGGATGTTTCCTTACAAACACTCTCACCCCCAAGTGCCTGTGTTTTAGGTGTCGGTTATTACAATTAGCAAGTGCCAAAAGCCCCACAATTTCATCTTTGTTTAATTTAAAATGTTAATGAATTAAGCTAAGAATAGTGGGGCTGACAATTAATTAGTAAATTATATTTATATAAGTTTAAGTTTACATTGTTAGCTCAAGGAATGGCAAATCGATGGCCCGCTTAAAATAACTTCCCTCGAAAATGTAATTAAATTACAGGGAAAGACAACAAGTGGCACATGTATCAGGACTCAAGGGTTGACAGCCAGTTAGCCACACGAAAAGACTGCGGTCTACCCAAAACCTATACACATTTCGGTGTATTTATAGAACCCAGACACCGGCATTGTGCCTGCCACACGGGGCGTATGAGCAATGAACTACTTCAAAAGGATATCAAGCGGTCATCAGTTCGACAATGGCCGGGCACACATTTATTTTGTGATTCCAGCCCCACCAAGCCGGGGGCGGGGCGTAACCTTTCTGAAATGACTTTTGGGCGTTACCAGGGGCAACAATTAAAAACGAAATCTCATATACGCATATATACACATAAGCTAACCCCAAATGGCAGCAGGAAATGGGCTTACTGGGGTCCACTGAGGCGGCAACATTTGTCAGGACGAAAAGGTAGCTCATCCTTCGCAGAGCAGCAGAAAAAAAGGTGATGGAAAAATCTTAAAGGGAAATTGGCGGCAGGTGTGACAGGTGACAATTTAATAACAGCTCGCAAGCCAACTGATTCAGTGACGACTCGCATTCATATTGAGTTGTCTGTCGGGGCAACAGCTGGGCCAACAATCAATCAAAAAGTTGCCAAAAAGTATATAATTGAATGCTTTCGTTACTTCCTGCGAGGGCAACTTCAATTGATTCGATTTAAATAAGTCAAATAAGGAATAAACGAATGGAAAAACTTTTCAAAAAAGAGAGTCCCTCTTGTTATATACAAATTTAAAATTTTATCTCAGAAGAGGGGATTTATCCTTAAGCAATTAAGTTTCTTACTGTGCTGATTGTTTAATAAACGATATATAATAATTTCCCCCACTTAACCACTTAAATAACTTGTCAAATTTATAATATATATAAAAACATAGAAGTACTCACACAATGAGAACAGCTCCTCCGCCGGCTCTGCACTCCGATCCGCTTCCGGTTGAATCTCCGACTCCTGATGGCCGTCGGGGATGGGCTGTCACTATGTGCTGGCCGAGTCGCCGAGCGGCGAGGCTATGTTGCTGTTGCTGTTGCTGTCCGAGGCGGAGAGGGGGCGACAGATGCCCAGGCGAGTGGGGCCCGGGGGCATGGACTTCAGAATGGCCACCGCCTCGTCCAGCTCGAGGCCCTGCAGCAGGCGATCGCCGACGCTCATGAGGCGGTCGCCCGGGTATATCTCGTTGGTTGCCTCGGCAGCACCACCGCGTATTAGGCCGCGAATCACGATCACACTGCCCTCGGAGTCCAGCGGGTCCTGGTAATCCAGTATGGAGAAGCCGAAGCCCTGCTCTGTCTTCTCGATATCCACGGCGGTCACATCGCAACTCCACAAGGCGAGGCCGGACACGTTCTCCAGCGACTTGGAGCGCGCTCCGCCGCCCGCATTGCCACCCGATCCGCCGGCACCGCCGCCTGCATCCGTCAAAGTCGCCGTGCTGGACGTGTAGAGGGAGCTCTCCGACTGGGCCTTGCTCAGCAGATTCTGGAGGCTCTGGTGACCACCGGGTAGGAGGCTGCGCGTCTCGAAGGCCTCCGGATTTTGCGAGGTATTTATCACCGACGGAACGCGAGTGCCCCGGGCACACACCAACTTGACACGGGCCGGCAGCTCCTTGAGGATCTTGACCACCTCGATGTGGCGCAGGCCCTGCAGCTTGTGCTCGTTCACCTGCAGGAGCTCATCGCCCGGCCGCAGGATGCCCTGGCGACCCACCGGCCCATCGGCGAGTATGGAGCGTATATAGTGATGCGGACGCTTCTCAATGCCGCACTCCACGTCCACGGTGCCTTCGAGGCTGATCCCTAGACCTGAAAGTTTATTTATTTCGGCAACTAAAATTTCACTGTCGGGAAACTCACTTTTCCAGGCCACGCGTAAGGAGGCGGCGGTCGGGCTGGCCACCTTCGCAGGCGCCTCGTTCGTGGGCGTGGCTATCTGGCCGGGATCGGGTTCGAGATCGGGATCTGTTTCGGTCTCTTCCGGTTCCTTGACCTTTCTCGACTCTGCTCTGGACCCCTTTCTGGCCCTTGCCGCTCCCGCTCCCGCTCCCGTCCCCGTCTCCGCTTCCGTTTCCGGCTCTGGACACTGCTCATCGGTGTCATTGCCACTGTCATCGGCCAGGTTCAGGCTCCTGCCATTGGTTAGCGGCGCCACTGGACTGGTCGTGGCCAGCTTTATCACGCCGCCACTGTGATCCGATCGGTCCAGCACGTGCGACATGTTCGACTCCACGGTGTCCCGCGAGGGGAGTTCCACGAACTCCTCGCCGGCCCCCGAAACGCCCACATCCTCCGCCTCGGCCTCGTCGCCTTCGGTGGCTATGGAATCGGCGTCCAGAGACTTGGGTGGCAGCCAGCTGAGCGTGGCTATCGAGGGTGACCCCGGCATCGAGAGCTGTGACTCCTGGTCCTGATCCTTCTCCTGGTTCCTGTCCAAGCCGGATGTTCCGGCGCTGCCCTTGATTTCCGTGAGGGCCACTTGCAGGTGCTCGAATTTCCTGCCCCGCAGGAACCGCTCCAATGTCAGGTGAACCTCGATGTCTGTGTTCCGGAGCAGCTCCACCGCCTGGTGATTGGTCACCCCGGACAGGGACCTTCCATCCACGGCTACAATGCGGTCGTTGATCTGAATCTGACCGCTCGTCTCCGCCGCACTGCCCTCGATGATGCTCTTCACGAAAATGCCGGAGAGGTCCTCCTCCTCGCAAACATAACCGGCCACGGTTATTCCCAGGCCGTAGACGTTCTTGTGCAGCTCCACCACGTAGGTTTCCGTTTCCGGAGAGTCCATGTAGGAGTCGGGGGAACCGGAGCCGGAGCCGGAGCCCGATCCCGAACCCGAACCGGATACCCCGCCATCTTCGTTGGCCAACAGCTTGCGTTTGCTGCCGGCTATCACAGTCTCTATGTGCTGGTGCTGATCCTGAACGGACCGCCATTGGGTCTCCAGGGGCAGCAGCTGCAGGGCGGGGCGTGGCGGCGGCGATAGTATCGAGAAGGGCACTATATCCAGATCCAGGCGCGGACACGGTCGCTGGCCAGACTCCGCGCCGTTGGGATTACCGCCCGGAATCGGTGGCAGTGGGAAGTCGGCCAGGTCGCCGAGCTCTGTGAGCTGCAGCTGGGCCACAGGCGCCTCCACGCCGGACATCTCGGAGCCCTCGACGGGACCGCCGCGCACCAGACCCACCAAGCTGGCCACGTCCATGCCGCCGACACAGACGCCGCCTTCGCCTCCGCTGCCACCGCCGCCGGATGCTGCTGCTGCTGCAGCTGCAGCTGCTGCGGCTGCGGCTGCTGCGGCAGCGGCGGTGGCAAAGCTCGGATTCTGGAAGAGATGACGCGACAGTTCTTCCGGGTCGGAGAGGAGCTTAGTTGGTATAATCGGCGCCTGACTGGCCAGCGTTTGGTAATCGATGGCCGTCGGCTCCACCGGCCGCGCCACTATCAGACGCACCTGAGCTCCGGTCTGACGAAGAACTGTGGCCACCTGCTCCGAGCTGAAGCCCCGCAGATTGACCTCGCCGATTTGCAGCAGGTGATCGCCCAGCTGCAGCCGTCCATCCCGCTCGGCCACGCCCCCCGGCGTAAGGGCCTTGATCACCACCCCGGTGCTGCGGCCGCCCACAAGGATGAAGCCCAGGCCATTGCCGTCGTTGATCAGATCGATAACCTCCACCTGCGACCATTCGGTGCTCAGAACCATCTTTCCCTGCTGCTCCTGCTGCTCCTGCTAATCCTGCTGCTGGCTGCTCCTTTTCTTGTAGTTTTACCAAGTGTCCTGGACGCTCGTCGTTGTGTTGTGTTAATTGCTTGTGTCGCGGCCCCTGCTAACATGTCGCAATGTCCGAAATTTTGCGGTGGTGCTGTCGGCAATTGGGTACTTTATTTACTTTCGCTGCCACTGGTCCGCCGTCAAGTGCGGCACTGATGAATATTATGATTGCCGCCGCTGCCGATTTGCTTGTTATTACTGCTATCGCATCGAGAGTCATTCAACCGACAATTATGGCCCGGCAACTGCGCTCCTGGCACCGCCAGCGCCAGCCGCATCATCCACGACCGCAACAGCACAGCGCACCTGTAATTATGCAGCACACGCACACGCCCATCAGTATGTATGTGGGATGTATGGGGAGCACGCGGCGTATACGCAATGCGGGGACAGGGACACGGGACAGGACAATGAGGTGGTGCTGGAGGAGTAGGCGTGACACGGGCGTGAAGCGGGAATTTAAATTGCTGCCCCGCCAAGCATAACATTCGCCTTGCCTGGCGGAATACCCTGAGTCGGCTAAAGTAATAATTGAAACGTGGCCTTAATAATTCCATTTACTGTAAAATATGGTCCAGGACAAGGTGTGAGATCTGGAAATTACTGACTAAACAGGGGGTGTCGCACTAGTATCTAGAGATATTCCCCATAAAACATATGTTTAATTTGGTTTAAATTATATATAAATTGGGTTGTGATATATGACTAAAGAACTATTACAATATTATAATTATAGGAAGATCTTTTATGGACTTAAGTAATACATTTCAATTAAGATGGCTAGTAAGGCTTGAAACCATTTTGAATTAAATAAGACCATGTTATTTATATCACAAGAATGAAGTATAAACATTAACTTATTCCTGTTCTTCTGTTTTTTTTTAAATAGTAATACGTACATTATATACATTATATCCTAACTCCTAAGGGTATGCAAAACTCGACATCGGTGTTCCTTTAACTTTCTCATTCAGTGTGTGGTTGGTATTCCCCTTTTTCATTTTTTGCTCTTTCTGCCTTTTTAATGGCACCTTTTTTGCACGATTTCGTAATTTACATGCACACACACGCACCTGGGCAACGGGAAGTTTTTACCTTGCCGCTCACGTGCCACGCATGTTTGGCACCAGTCCCCGTGCCCCACCTAGCTCCCTGCCCTCTTGGCGGCAGCTCTAATTGGAAAATGCCATGCCACGTAGCAAGTACAGGGGACTACTTAGTGCTGCATACTCGGCGGCGCCGCCTTGGCAGCCAAGAAACAAGAAACAATCTGCAATCGAGCGATAAGTTTCGAGCGGCCGCAGCAACTGCCACCAATCACTGACAAGCCATATGGCTAATAATGGGGCTTATATGTATGGCAAGTGCTGTCGTTGGCCAACTTTTTCGGCGGCTTCCCATTCTCCGTTGCCAACTCTGTTCGGACACGGCCAATACAGCTAATTGAGCAGGGGGCGAAAAAACGCAGATTTTATACAACCTCCCATCAATAAAGTTTTGATTAACGGCGGCGGGAGGCCAATTAGGTGAAATATGGGAATAAATAAGAACCCAAAACTCTCTCTCTTATAATTCGGTTCCAGATGAACTCTGAACTTGGCCACAGATGTTAAGAACTCCCCTATTTATTGGCCGAATATCTACGTATTTTTATTTCTCACAAGTAATTGAATCGCTGACCTTCCTGCGGAACTCATTAATCAAAAATACTTGTTGGGGAACACACTTGCCTGGAAACTGGAAGTAAAACCCAAAAAAGCCCTCTAATGACCTCCTTTGCAGCAGCAGGACGCAAAACCCGTAACCGAAACCAAATCCTGTTCAGTGGGTTGTCGTTTTAATTGTTGTTTGTGAGTGAGCTCGTGTTTGGGCCCGGCCCGGCCCGGCCCGCTTGCTGGGCCACACGATTTCTCGGGCCATTGTCGGAGGTATCTGGCAGTGACTGCAGCTGTCAATTAAGCGCTGATTGACTTTGCATTCGCCGGACACGCTTTGGCACACGGTGCGTATGATTAACGCTGCTTGTGCCGGCTCCTGCTGCCCTCCTGAGCCTTGCAACGAGCCCAGGCCGCAGCTTTTCACTCACTGCCTTGGCTCTGGACATTTTGGCCCTGGTCAGAGCACAGAGAAAGAAAACAAACCCCAGGAAATATAAAACCTATTTGTTAAGGGTATATAATATAATACATCTGTTTTACTGCGGATATAAATCAACAATCAATAACGTAAGCCACTTGACTTACAACATGAATTGTTTTATAGATTTAAAGATATTATCCCACATAAATATATATCTTTAAAAGAACTACGGAATATCACTATCATATATAATTTATCACTATAAAATGCAAAATAAATAAAGAAATTAAGTGTCAACAGCGAGTCAGAAGACTCATGTCCTATTTGTTTTTCTCTGTGTCAGTAAGTGTGCTTCATTTAACTTGGTTGCGGTCCGACGGGAGTGCTGAAAAATGCTATGTGGAGCGGATGATGAAAGGGAGCGGGAGGGCCAGAAGGAGTAGCGGCAGGAGCAGGAGCAGGAGCCGAGGCAGTTGACGTCCCAGGCCCATTACCCAGGAAAGTAGGCCAAGCGCGTTTGAAGTTGCCACTGCGTTTGTGTGTGAGGAGCGCTGGCTGCTATTTTTGTACGCCTCAAGTAGAGTCAGCGGTTCGTTTTCCCTCTTTTTCTCTCTCTCTCCCTCTCTCTTTCTCTCTCTCTCTCTCTCTCTTTCTCCCTCTCTCCTCGCTGCGCCTATGTCCGTCTCTCTCTGGGCTTGTGCCAGTTTTCGGTTTCGTTTCAGTTCCAGCCGTTGGCCACTGTTGCTTCTAACGCACTTCAAACTGCCGCGGCGCTGACCTACTGAGCATTATTAGCCGGCTCACGGCTCAGGGCTCACAACTCGAGTTTTGGCCCAAGCCCCGACGTCAGTCAAGCGTCGAAAATCGATAAGTAGAAAAAGAAAGCGCCCACGAGTAAGGTTAAGCCCAAGTCGCCAAGAGCGAAGTTCTACATACCCTTGAAGAGGCCTTAATCGTTTTATTTCTATCAGATTTATAAAGCCATTTTAAATTGGTTATATTTGTAGAAGTAGAAAGTGTACTATGTTTTATAATAGGGAAAAGTTTAAGACGATGTCCTATATTCTCCTTGTCAACATAAAAACATTTGTACAAAACTCCTTGCTTGCTAAAAAATAAACAGAAATGTTCCTTTCCTTGTATGAAATTTATTATTTACCTATCATATTTTTTCAGTTACAAACCCATAATTTATTGTTCTTGTTAAATGGTAAATTATGTGGAGCACCCATAAATAAACTACTTTATTTGTTAATAGGACTATCAGAACACTGCAAATAAATATTATCGAGTTTCCTTTTCACTGAACACATGAGCGCAAACCGCATGTTTGATTTAAGAGCGACAAGGTGGTGTTTTAATACCCGGTACCCGTGGGGTATTTAATATATTATTATAACTAAGTGACAACCGAGAATGTAACAGGCAGAAGAGTCACCAGCCAAGTTGATTTAGCCATGTCTCAGATCCCAAAAGAGCTAGAGCTACTTTTGAAGGGAACAAATGACAACATTTCGATCTGTTGTTTTTATATAAAAAAATCTAATAACTTAGAGCTTTTTTACTTAATTGTAAATATTATTTATATGCCAATTAATTACTGATTAATTACTGCAATAAGAGGTTAACAAAGCGGTAATTGTTGCCCGTTCTTAGATGTATATAATTTCCGGTAAACAACATTGCAGGGTATGCCTCGTCTGAAGGGATGGCTATCTTTTGAGCTCGCGCCCAGGCCATGTCAGGAAGGCCTGCTGCCGTCGGAGCTCTTGGTCCTGGTCTAGCCGCATTGACAGCAACTCGAAGCTCTGAGCTCTGGGCTTCGAGGTTCGAGGTTGGAGGTTGTAGGTTTCACGTTGTAGGTTGGTGGCTACGGCTGCGGCTGTTTGCTGGTGTCGTGTGGCTGCGCCTTTTGACCCCCCTGGCCGCCATCGCCACCAGCACCGCCCGGCGCCCGGTGCCTGGCTCCCCACAAGCTCTTAGCCAAATTGCTGCAGCCAAAAAGGGGCAAGAGCAACAGAAAGGGAGAACGAGAGCGACAGGGAGACAGGGAGACAGAGACGGAAACGAAATAACTTGTAAACTTGCGGCACGCAATTTGCAATTACTTAGCCGACGGTTGCAAAAGGGCATTAACGCATGCAAAGGACAAAGGAAAGGAGCGACACCCCCGAATAAATGTTTCCTATTGATTAAACAACAATATGGGGGCTAAGAATTCGGGCTTCACACCACATTGCGTATACGCCGCATGCTTGCTTCTGTTACTTGGGACGGGACGAAGATTGCGTATACGCCGCGTATTTCAGATGCGTTCACAGAACTGGGTGCTGCGTTGGCAGAGTCTATGCAAATGGCCAGGATTGCGTATACGCCCAGTGTGCTCGGAGCTGGCCAACACGGAGCATTAGGCAGCATAATTACCCGCACTGGCTGGCCAGTCGATGGGCCAGCAAACGATTTCCGCTGCGATTCCGTGGCACTTCATTCACGCACTCCACAAACACAAGCACATGGCACGCACCGCACTCGTTTGTTTGCTCTGCCAATTTTCCCGTTGCGGCCACAATTTTCTCACACACACTCTCAGCGGTTTACGCGCGCATTTTCCGGCTCAGCAACACGCCCGTACGCCACGAAGCTTCTTGGCCAAATGAATTGCCCGCTGGCCAACGCCAGCCGCTACTACTCGCAGCGAAGCAGCAGCGGGCGAAGGGGAGTCGAGCGGCTCCGGAGGAAGCCCCCGACTCTCTACGCCCATGCGCACTCGCGGCACATGACTCCGGAATGCACTGGAGAACGCTGGACTCTCGCCGCTCGCAATATTTACAATTTGAAGCTGCCAGGCGGCCTTTCATTCAACTGTCAGTTGCGGGAGCGACGCTGAGAGCGCAAGCTCCACCACACATAGACGGCGGTGAAAGAGCTTTCAAGGGGGGTTACTCGATATTTTATAGATTCCAAAGGTATAGTTTTAAATTATTTAACAAGAGCATATTTGATAAGCAGACTTGAAAAGAAGATCATGTATACTGATGTTATATATAAAGTTAATAATATACAAATAATAAAATATATATGAAACTTGTCTGTTTTTTAATGCTATATATACCTCTGAATCTGGTCTAATATATACAATTTATAATAAAAAATCCGTTGGGGGAGGACAAACCAAAATGAACCGCCTTTCAGTTAAGGGAATACTTAATACTTGTAATACTCATTCGAGTATTCATCGTAGTTTCGATACGAATACCTTTTAGAGGATGAAAATATATATAAGATTACTACTGTATTAACTGCTTCTGACTCGAATGAAACGATTTGCTTTGCTCTGATATTAATAATCCAAATTATGGATAAAATCAGTTAATGCTAATGCTTATAACCCCATATGTGATTTGTATTTTTGTTTACTGTTTAATTGGTAAGCTTTGCTAGCACTTTCCAAAGCTAACCCCACAAGTGCCGGCAATTGCTGCTCAGGCAACCAACAAACCGCCTGCGCCTGCTCCGTTGTCCACGGCAACCGATGGCAAGGATAAATAAATTCCCAGGTGTCAGGTGTGCTGGGTGGTGGGTTGTGGATTGTGGGTGTCAGGCGGCAGGTGGTGACCGCTCACCTGGGCTCCAGTGACCGAACAGTTGTCGGTTGGCAGCGCCACCGCAAGGCAGCCAAAGGAGCAAAAGTAGCAAGAAGCGTGGAATGCGCCAAGTTTGCCCAAGGAGGCCGGTCGCAGGAAGATGAGTTGGAGGAGAAGCACCTGCCCCAACCTCGGGGGATCAGGTGTCAATCAAGCGCTTCAATCCAGTCGAAAATCGAACCCAGTAAACAAGTAGCCACTAGTCCAGGCTAGCGTCAAAATTCATAGTATCACAAAAAGCGATTTCGGGCAGTTCTCGATAAAAACTACAGGAAGACACACACGTATTCCAGACCCCAAAAAGTTATAATACGATTTCCCCCAAAAGCAACAAAATACACCCCCAAAATAAAAATAACGACAAGGTTCTTGAGCTGCAGAGGGAAGGCGCAACAAAGTGTCCGAGAAAAGGATGTCGGGAGCCGGGGAGAACGAGAACTCTGATGAGGAGTACTATGTAGGCGAGTCCTTCGAAGAGGACTCGCAATCCGAGGTTGAAGAGCAGCAGCAAGAGGAGGAAGAGGTGGAAGACGAGGACGTGGAAGAGGAGGAGATTGAGGTGGAGGAGCTGGACCCAAACGCCGTTCTGCTGGATGAGAGCGACACGCAGAGCGAAAGCGATGCTGAGGCGGAGTTCATGCGTGGCAACGTAAGTCCTTCTCCCCCTCCTTGCCAGGAGCTGACCATATCTCAGATCAGCTTTAACGCCCTATCCGCGCCACGCCCTCAGCCGCATGCCCGTCGCCAAATGATGGGAGCCCGTTCCACAGGAGGCTTCAACCGTGATCGTATGATGACCTACCCGAGCTCTTCGGACGATGAGGAGAGCCAGGTGGTCATCACCAAGACGGTGGCCGAGGTAAATCCACTCAGTCTGTGTTTGGACACCGCCCAGGACGACGAGATGCCCTCGGTGCGCACTCTGATGCCGGGCAGTGCCCATGCCAAGACTGAGGACTACGAAGACGACGACGACGACGACAATGATGTCGAGGAGGTCGAAGAGGTTGAGGAGATTGAAGAGGAGGAGGAATTAGAGGAGGACGAGGAAGGAGCACAAAGTGATGGCACCATGGCATCGAACCATGGCCACCAGTCAGCCGAGGAGAGCGACGAGGATGAAGGCACTGATGTGGAAGTGGAACAACTCGAGGAGGATGAGCCAGTCGTCGCGGTTGCGAAGGAGAAGTTGCCGGTGCCGTTACCGCAGGAGGATCTCGTTTCGCTGGTAGATGCCAGTGACAATAGCAGCGAGCATAGTGTAACCACCATTGGCATGGCCGGCGAAGAAACAGATGTCACCCTATCGAATGACACTCCTCGATTACAGAAGCAGGTGAGCCAAGAGAAGATTCGTCTTTATAGAATCATTCTTCATCATACTTCATCATACTTCACTTTTTTACTGTGCAGCATCCAGAGACCAGAACTGAGCCCGATGTAGTGGCTGATTCCAACATTGAGAAGGAGGATTCCGTTGTGGAATCCATTGACGAACCACTAAAGCGCCTGAATAACTTCTTAGAGAGTAGCGAAAGTGATGTTGACCAACAGCCCGATGCGGCTACCGTTAGGTATCTGGAACAACAGATGACCCAGATGTCGGAGATGATCATGAAGACATTCCGGATCAATGGCGGAGCTACCAATAGCCAGGCCTTCGAGCAGCTGGCCATGGCCACGGAGCTTATGCAGCAACATAGTCAGAGACGCGAAGAAAGCGAATCCGAGATGGCATCGATGACTGAATCCGCACTGACCAGTGCTCGAAGCTGTGGCGGCGGCAGATCTCCCATGAGAATGCGCTACCAGCGCTCCCAGGAGGCACTAATCACAACACGATCGTCCAAACTGCCTAGGCCCAAGTGTCGGTGCCCCTCGGAATCGGAACTGCTGCAGCAGGAACAGGAAATGGGACAGGGAGTGGGCGAGGTACTGCTGGACCCTGGCTTGGAAATCGGTATGGGAATGGAGCAGGGCTACCTGATGGACGAGTGTGGTCAGGGGGATGGACTGATGCGCCATCCGCCACAGCGCAGACCACCTGAGTTCAACAGGCGTGCGGCCAGCAGCACTCCAAGCAGCTTCACTAGCGACGGACGCAATTATCCCATCGATGTATCGCGTTCCCGTTGCTCCAACGATAAGGTCAAGTAAGTATATCCCTATTCTATCTATTCTATTCATAGATATTAAATAGGCTTACCTATATCTCGCTTAATGTCAGCTACAAAAACCTGGGTCGCAAAAGCTTCACTTTTACCAATGTCCAGGTGCGAGAGATCGAACGCCAGAACCAAATCCTGCTCCGAAAGATGATGACTGTAAAGCCCACAGCCACGATCAAGGCGAGCACCAGCTCCATGAAGCTAAACGCGAGCGCACCAGAGAAGGTGATTTGTGGTTAATGTAAATCTTCCCCGACTGACTATTTACTTTTCATTACCAGCGTCAGCCGCCACCGGCGCCGCGTCTCTCCAGCGCTGCCGTGAACCGGAAGAAGTACCAGCGCCAGATCGATTTGGACAACGATGTGCTCAAGCGGAAGCTGGAGGCCATCGGCACTCGGCGCACTCAGTTCAAGTGACGCCTCCAACTGTGTTCATTATCTGTTTTAGAAGTGTTTAATGCGAATTTACAAAATTAAAATTAATTGCAAGTTAAGAAATGTAGGAAACAAATGTATAAACTTAATATAATCATGGGCGTTTAAGATTTATGATAGATTTAAAACAATATTGTTCTTGATCCAAGAGTGAGAAATATAAAAATCTTTTACATAATTGCTTAGTGCTAAAGCTAAGAATATGTTATTGTTTAATTAAATTTGCACGTTGTAAAATTGCAAAATAATTTATAAAAGGAAAAGCTTACGGATAGTCTAACGAGATAAATATTCTCCAAAATTCTTAAAAGTGCATCAAGATATTGAAAAACAAGTCTTATTCTCAAAGAGTCACCTCGTTGATCTTGGTTAAAAAGTTTTCGCCCAAGGCCTTAACAGCTTTGAAGGCAGCATCACCATTCTGCTCCTTGAACTCCTCCTCATTTTTGAGCTTCTCTTTTTCGCGCTTCTCCAGATCCCTATAGATCACCTGTCCAATCTGAAAGGGAAGAGTGCCTTAAATAATTTGCTTTGCTGAAAAGCAAGATTTTCTACCCACATAAACATCGATGGCAGCGTACATCAGCTGGTTCTCGTCCAGCGGAATGACGTGCCACTTGCTCATCCGGACCTTCTTGCTCTTGTCCATGGCCTTCTTGGCTATGAAATTGGCCAAACGCTCCAAGCTCCAGCGCCCGCCGGTCTCGCAGATCTCATTGCACCACACGCCCAAGTCCACGCATTTCTCGATCAACGGTTCAGCGGAAACCTCCGGAAAGTCACGGGCCAATTTGCGGAAATCACTAAATGATATAAGGATTCATGCTGTTACTCTAACTTGTGGATATATATTAATGAACTTACGCTTTAATGTTGACTCCATGCAGGCGAACCTTCGGATGATTGATGAGGGCCACCAGGGCCGCTGGCAGCTTCTTCAGGTTGGTTAACTGGTACACGTAGCAGCATTTCTCATCCACACAGATCTGGATGACAGAGGACTTGCCGGGCCCCGTTTGGAAGGAGAAGGGCCACTCCATATCAAAGGCCATGGGAATCACATCCTCCGTTTGCTTGTCTACCCATTGCCTAATGGTTAAAAGAGTATTTAGTTCGTTTTTAGAGCTCCTATAGGTAGATAACATGTCTAAACAAATTATATGTTATAAGCTTACATCACATCATCCGCAGACGCGGCTATATCCTGGTTTTCCGTGTAGTACTTGATGGCTCCTTTGTACTTGATAAATGGCAGTTTCACGGGTTCCTCCTTCTCCGGGGACGGCGGTCCTTCCTCAGCCATGGAGCGCGTGCTCCTCGTGGTTCTAGTGCTCCTGCGCTTGGGTGGATTCTCACTCTCTGTCTCATTCTTATCGTCTTTCTAAGTAAGCATATTATAAGTACAGCACTCGGTTTAGAGAAGGTTTCATTCTAACCACTTCTGGAGTATCGAGATTTTTTCGCTTGGCGGCCGCCGGCCTACCTCTCGGCTTGCTTTGCTTCGGGGTGTTATCCTCTTGCGCATTCTCCTTGTCTTTCAACTGTGGTGAACAGGAAATAAGGATGCCATCAGTTCTAATAATATATAGTAAATTCAAGTACTTACCGCCTTTGGGGTTTCTTTCTTCGCTTGTTTGAGTGACATTTTGGGCGTCTCCTTTTTAACGACCGCTTTCGCCTACACAATTAAAATAAGTTTGATTTCACCCATCATGAAAAATACCTAGTTCACTTACCTGATCGGGCATTTCATTGATCTTGGATTTAATGGGCATTTTAATTAAGTATTTGTCCATTGACAGAGATTTTTGTATGTTTATCAATGCTGGTTTGTTTATTAATGATTCCCGCCAAAATTATAGAGTGGCTGCAGCACAAAAATCTCTATTAAAGAAGACGCGAGTCCGGAGCTGGAACCAGTTGTGAACTAGTCGCTCCACCAGACATCAGAACCATGTTAGTATTCAAAATTTGGCGGGGCTAGACATTGAAGCATTTTCGACGCTAACTTTAAATAAATTATTGCGGCTCTCACCGATCGCGTGCTTACATGCGCGGTATCTCCAAAGAAAGAGATAAATAATCATGAATTTCGGTTATACAAATTCAAATTTTTCTCATTTCCGAGCTGGTTAATCTTTCGCCAAAATACATATACATTTAAAACTATTGTACATTTTAAGTAATTGTATAAATTAGACGTGCCTCGTAATTGAAATTGAAATTCTTAGCATTTTGGTGTATGTTTCATTAAAATCTGTTTAACAGAGAACTTCACTTAATCATCTATTTCTATATATGTATGTACATACATATGTACATACGTTCTATCCGGAAAACAATGTTCGAAGAACTTGAGACGTCATACAAGTCATGTTTACGCTGGCCAGAGAGTTCTCTAGAGAAAGCCGCTCTCTTCTACGCATACAACGCAGACGACGACTGCGATATCGAAATACCCTCTACTTTATAAATTGTAAGCCAACTTTGGAAGACGCTTGCCCTTCATTTTAATAAAATCCTGTTTATGTCTTACTTTTAAATAATAATTACTCAAGTCTTATTCCTATTATATTTCACAGTAATGGCCTGATATACGTATATAAAATTACATAATATATTGAGTTTACATTGGAACTATTGTCATTAGGGTATTTGGGGTGCGAAGTGTGAAAATTATGCGAACACAACAAATTTTAGATGCGTATGCACCATGCATTTCATGCCCCAAGGTCAACTTTGCGATTGAGCAGGGTGCTTATTTTTATAATTATTTATATTTATTAAATTACAGATATTAAATTTCTTAGTATTATGCATTTAATAACTGTAAATATGTAATATACATATGTATTTGTAACATATTTATTATTATATTTGTATATACATTTATATTATATATGTATATAATATGTAATTTGAGTGTTTGATATTAAAATAATATTAAGTTAAATGATATTGGGATAATCAAATTTGATTTTTCAACTTTTTTGTTTACCATTTTTCTCTTGCGATCGCTTAAAACTTGTAATGGCAATAGAGATCAACGATTGCTAAGATTTTCAACCTTTTTGAATATTTAAACGCTTTCCCATTGACTAAAAGCTTATCCGCTGCATCAGTGACGTATTAAGTCACGCACTTATTGTGCTAATTAATGCACAAATAACAAATTACAACTTTTTTGTGTGTTCGGCGATTTTAATTAATGTATATTATGAAAACTGTTTTAAAAATAATAATAACCGACAACAATTAATAAAGAATATTTTACATTTATATGTATATATATTTTATATTTTATATAAATAATAACATATTAATGTAGAATATTAAGTTCATAAAATAATATAAATGTACGTACATCAATTAAGCTGAATATACATGCATGCAATTTAGTTAAACATCCTGTTCAATCATATCTTTTGACACCAATTCCTCCATCCCTTATACATATATTATAAATTACATATTATATATGTATTTAAGTATATTTATACATATATATACATATTCATATAGATCAGGGCACAGAGCTGGCTCTAGGCTCTCTCGACATTTTATTCAACAGCCAGAGAGAGAGAGCGTTCTAGAGCCAGCCGCTCTTTTGTACTCATGCAATTGCAGCCGACAAATGCGATATCGAAATACCCTCTACTTTATAAATTGTAAGCCAACTTTGGAAAACGCTTGCCCTCAATTTTAGAAACTCTTGCTTTGTCTTACCTTTATATAATAATTATTTAAATATAGTATATTTGATAGTAATAGCCTTATATACGTACGTATATAAATTTGCATAATATATTGCATACATGACTTAACTTGGAACAGTTGTCATTAGGGTATTTAGCGTGCGAAGTGTGAAAAATATGCGAAGACAACAGATTTTAGGTGCGCTTATGCACGCATTTAGTGGCTGAAGAAGTGTGCGATTGAACAAGGTGCTTATTTTTTTAATTATATATAGATTTTAGTTATATTTATTTACATATGTATGCAATTTAGTTAAGTCATGTGGGCGTAGATCAGGGCACAGAGCTGGCTCAAGGCTCTCTCGACATTTTATTCAACAGCCAGAGAGAGAGAGCGCTCTAGAGCCAGCCGCTCTTTTGTACGCATGCAACGGCAGCCGACAAATGCGATATCGAAATACCCTCTACTTTATAAATTGTAAGCCAACTGTGGAAGACGCTTGCCCTCAATTTCAGAAACTCTTGCTTTGTCTTACCTTTATATAATAATTATTTAAATATAGTATATTTGATAGTAATAGCCTTATATACGTACGTATATAAATTTGCATAATATATTGCATACATGACTTAACTTGGAACAGTTGTCATTAGGGTATTTAGCGTGCGAAGTGTGAAAAATATGCGAAGACAACAGATTTTAGGTGCGCTTATGCACGCATTTAGTGGCTGAAGAAGGGTGCGATTGAACAGGGTGCTTATTTTTATAATCATATATATATTTTAGTTATATCTATTTATTTTTTATATTGATTTATTATATTTATATATTATTATATTATTATACACGTATTTTTTGAATATAGTATGTATTATTCAAATATTACATTTCTTAGTGTTATGCATTTAATAACTGTAAATATATATATATATATATATGTATTTGAAACATATTTATATATTATATTTGTATATATATTTATACATTATAAATGTGCATAATATGTAAATACCCAGTTTGAGTGTTTGATATGAAAATACAATTTGGTTAAATGCTTTTTGGGATAATCAAATTTGAAAAACTATTTTTTTCCCCCTTTTGGTTGTTCTTGCGATCGCTTAATATTTTTAACCTCTTTGAATATTTAAACGTTTTCCTATCGACAAAAAGTTGATCCGCTGTATCAGTGACAATTTAAGCAAAAAGCGCGTGTATTAATTGTGCTAATTAATGACAAAATAACAACTTTTTTTGTTTGTTCGGCGATTTTAATTATTGTGCATAAGAAAAAATATTATAAAAATAATAGTAACCGACAACATTTAATAAAGAATATTTTATATTTTATATTATTATATATACATATAAATAATATCATATTTATTTAAAATATTAAGTTCATAAAATAGTTCATATATATGTACATATGTACATCAAATAAGATGTTTGTATATGTCTGCAATTTAGTTAAGCATAATGTTCAATCATATCTTTTGACACCAATTCCTCCATCCCTTATATATTATAAATTACATATTATATATGTATTTAAGTATATTTATACATATATATACATATTCATATAGATCAGGGCACAGAGCTGGCTCAAGGCTCTCTCGACATTTTATTCAACAGCCAGAGAGAGAGAGCGCTCTAGAGCCAGCCGCTCTTTTGTACGCATGCAACGGCAGCCGACAAATGCGATATCGAAATACCCTCTACTTTATAAATTGTAAGCCAACTTTGGAAGACGCTTGCCCTCAATTTCAGAAACTCTTGCTTTGTCTTAGCTTTATATAATAATTATTCAAATATAGTATATTTGATAGTAATAGCCTTATATACGTACGTATATAAATTTGCATAATATATTGCATAC